>PVKU01006170.1:0-103461 GCA_004027475.1 Anoura caudifer
CTCACAGCTAGGTCCTTTATAGAGGCGAGCAAGCAATCACACAAAAGTGGCAGTTAGCTATTGGCTGAGAGAGCCCGCGCACGGGGAACCGTTATCTTGGGGCAGCGGGACACCTCCCCCAACCCTTCTGCCCTAACACCCACCCAGGTGGCCATCTGCCCGAGTAAACAACTGCCTTCTTTGGATCGCTCCCTTCAATAAACATCTGCCTCTTCTCATCACATTAAATAATATATTACAAAGCTTAAGTTTCTCCACCCTCACTAATCTAAAGTCTATGCCGAGTAAAATAACATGTCCTCTCTCTGTTTCCGTAGGATGTTTGTGTTTTGTTTCCTTTACAACACTTGTATTGTATTGAAATTTGTGTTTTGCAGGAGCTGTGAGCTCCTCAAAAACATGAATGTACTTATTTATATTTGTATCCTGAATGGCATAAAGAAGCCACTCAATCATTAAATGAATGAATGAATGTTAACAGTCCTTCCTAATTGTCTTAGTGTGACTTAACAGATTTTTGTTTTAATCAAAGACCATTCTTTTTATGCTTCTTGCTCTTCTTTTCTCTTAATTTAAAATGTCTTTTTATTTAGACTTACACAGGCAATTTTTCTTGCCAAAAAAAAGAATTCTACCAGGAAATCCCAATTGAATAAGAAGTATTTGAACTTCTATAGAATGTAGTTTATTACACAGCATCAGCCACTTAATTATATACTATATTGCTCACATATCACTTTTGATTGAATTTGTCTAGTCTCCTCAAATGGATTGAAATCTCCTTAAGGGCAAAAGCAAAACTTTTAAGTACTTTCTGATGCCTATGTTAGTGATTCACAGACTATAAACCAGGTTGTTTGGTTCTCTTTCTTCTTCTTTTTTTTTTATTTAAATCACAACTCAGAGACCAAACCCAAAGGAGATCTGGGCTTCAGCATGGAAACCATTCATTCTCAAGAGCAGAGCACCCTGCCCCCATTGTTTCTCTCAGACACTTCGGTCCTCCTTACAAAGAGCAATAGGTTAACCTTGCAGAGGTCGCCTTTTCTCAAGTAGAGAAGCCACATCTGACCAGCTCCGTGCACAGCTCCCTGTTCACACCCATATCCATCACTGCAAGTGCTACCACCAGACACTTCCCATCATTCAACATGATTGAGGACCCAAGTGTGGGAACAGAAGAGACTCTCGGCTGGTGTCTGACATGAGCTAAAAGCAGAAATCACTAACAAGCTTTCAGCCTGAGGCCAGGTAGCTTAGGTTCCAACCTCTGCACTTCAAAGCCACCTTTGCCAGAAAGAAAGGCAGGTGGAGTGAATGCCTGGGTTTAATGAGGATCCCATGGTGTGCCGGCAAGTGGGGCAGCCAGAGAAAAGGGCAGCAGATCAGCAAGGTCAGGGAGGAAATAAGCAAGGTCAAGAATACTTATTGTAAGGCTGAGTGATGCTAAATATATCCTGCAAAAAACTGGGATACAGGGCAACTTTCGTCATAGTTAACACAGTATTTTAAAATGCAAATTCAAAAAAATATGCAAATGCAGAACTGCTTGGTTTATTTCTAATGGCTTGTTTAACGGCAAGTTAGCCCTGAGGTCCTTGTGCATTTCTTTGCAATTAGAATAAGCTTGCAGTCCAAGTCCTTCAAAGCTGAGTTGCAAAAGAAGGAAAACATTGTAATATCTGTCAGGCAAACCAAGTAAATGATAAGAGCCAGCTTGATCAGAGAAGGTTGAAAATAACAAAACAACTATGTATTTTAATCATTTCTGTTTTAGAAGAGTTCAATTTTTAAAAAAAATAACCTATTTAGACACTTTTAAACAGCAACTTTGATATTTAGCTATGAATTATCTCCACAGACAGGCAAATGGAGCTACTGAGGGGTTAACTTTTACAATTATTAAAACATGTGTCCTGATTTTGCTGACAGAAAAAAAAAAAAAACAGTCTCCCACATGATCTAAGATACATAGAGTTCATTATTGTGTTAATCTTCAAGTTAGTGACAAGATTCTCCTTCTACCAATGAGTGCCCAAATTTTGGTGTCTCTGGGTCACACTGAAAGAAGAAGAGTTGTCTTGGGCCACACATTAAATACATTGTGACAAGTAATCACAAAAAAATCTCATAATGTTTTAAGTAAATTTATGATTTTGTGTTGGGCTGCATTCACAGCCATCCTGGGCTGCGCCAGCCCACAGGCGCAGGTGGGACACCCCTGTGTCTAAATGACAGTCTTCAGGTGGGTGTGAGAGAACACAAACTTATTTAAGTGTTGAGCCATTTAAAGTGGGCTGTCTATAAAACATATGCATAGGTCCTGCTTTCTTAGGTAGCGATGTCAAAATAATAATAATTCATGATTGTGTATTTGTTATCTTCCAAAAACTATGCTAACAATCGAACTTATTTCATTTAAGCTTTATAACATTTTAAGGCAGGTACATTTAAGTCTACCTGGATTACCTCTATTAGTTTGAATTAGTAAAGGCAAGGCTATGTTTTTTGAGTTTTCTATTGTTTTCCTACTGTCTGATTAGGCTTGTTGCCCAGGGCATTGAGTTTGTCTCACCCCCAAAATGCCCCTATCTCTCCCTTGTGTAAAGCGGGTTAACTGCATGGACTCTGGAGCCAGGGTAACTAGATTTAAATCTGGTCTCTACCACTTACTGCTGTGTGACCTTTCCTTGGTTTCCAGATCTGCAAAGTGGAACTCATATTAGGTACGTCCTCATAGAGTTAATGTGAGGACTAAATACATTCACATAGTGGACAGTGTCTGGAATAGAGGAAGCAATAAATAAGTGCTTACTGTACTACATGATGCCAATCTGTTGTGAATTTAAAAGCCATGATTTCAAATTGCACTTGATAAAAGAGGGAGGATATCTCCTTCTTTTTAGACACCTAAAGGTGTCTTCATGCTTGTTAAAGCCCCTTTTTACTTCTTTGTTTTTTTCCAATCCTGCTAACAATGGAATTCAACAAGATAACAAGCCCTGTATTCATTTTTCTAGAACAATGTTGAACCAAAGAAGAAGAACTGGATAGGAAGAAGGGATGCCTCTCATTTCTCATGAGCCTTTCTTTTTTTTCCCCCGGTTTATTTTTTTTTAATTTATTTTAATCGATGTTCTTGTACAGTTTTCTGACTTTTACTCCCATCCCAGCCCACTGCCTGAGCCCTCCCCACCTCCCTCCCATTTCCATCCCCCTAGTTTTTATCCATGTGTCCTTTATCTCATGAGTCTTTCTTTATTAAAGTAGCCATTATAAGTGAAAGTCCATAAGATGCTGTTAGTGGCGTTAAAGGCTTCGTTTCTCTTCAGCCAGTCTGATTTGCTTTATACACAGTTGGAAGGAAAGAACTGATTTTTCTGTTAATATCTTCGAAAAGTGCATTTGAGGTAGCTATTAGTGAGAGGATGTGACTTTTTCAAAGAAAGGTGGAACTGCTTTTCATAGCCTATGGGTGTTTCCTAGGATTGAATCACTTCTCCTTAAAACCGTAGGAGCCTGCTGGGCTCAGAATGCAAGTGTCTAGAAAAAGGTTCCCAGTTAAAGGGAGGAAGAGAAATATTGTATAAATCAAATACAATAGCATAGGACAGAAGATGACATCTTTTAAAACATTTTATTTATTTTTGGAGAGAGGGGAAGGGAGGGAGAAGGGGAGGGAGAGAAGTATCGATGTGAGAGAGAAACATCAATCAGTTGCCTCTATTATGCACCCCATCCAAGCCAAACCTGCAACCAGGCATGTGCCCTGATCGGGAATCAAACCAGTGACCTTTCGATTTGCAGACGATGGCCAACCCCTGAGCCACACTGGCCAGGGCAACAGATGACATTTTTCCACAGTCTGTTGCCCCTTGCCTCGCTGTTCTCTAAGTGTCTTTGCACCATCCATCTGAGGGCTAAAAGCTGCTACTGGATGGCTAGAGACAGGGCTACTCACCTAGGTGCCTGTAACACTCATGCAATATCACTGAAGAGGTGCACCCTGCAGCCCTTGTTCTAGCAAGGCACAGTCTGGAAGTGGGCAAAGGTAATTGCTGCCTGGAGGATTAGCACCATGACCAGCAGGATTTAAGCCCCATTGTGTCCAGGACTGCCAAGCCTCTCTAGTCCTTCTGTCTAATGATCTTCCCACCAGAGAAGCTTTGGTACAAGTCACAAAGGAATGAGATTCCCTGCTGCCTTTCTTATTAAATGGAGTGTGTGTCTGTTATGAAAGTAGGCAGCGTGGCATAGTAGTAGAACCTACTGTTTTCAGAAAGAGCCGTGGTGGTGTCAGCCTTCAGCAAGCCAGGCCTTTTCATACAGTGGCCAGTTGTATATGTCATTGTAGTGAGTGTTAATGCCTTCCAGGCTGCCCCCAAGTTTCAACCCCCTGCCTAAAGAAGGCTCCCTTTCCTCTGGTGACACATATATTTCCAGGGTGGGCAAAAGTAGGTTTACAGTTGTTCTAATGGGAAATAACACAATAAGTAATAAATAATATAAACTGTTTTGTGTACTCACAGATGTAAACCTACTTTGTCAACACCTGTATATTTAAATTTTTTATTCCTTTCCATTTTCTTTCCAGATAAAAAGAAATAATCACAGAGAGAGCCCGGTATTCGCATTCATTAGAATTCAGTTCAATGGGAATTATAGGTATTCAGCCTTGAGTAGGTTAGTTGACATCTGGGCTTCAGTTTCCTTCCTTGTTAAGAGGGGCATGTTGTTTACCTTGAAGATTTGCTGCATTGCCAGAACAAGGCTTTAAATCTTTGCTCATGATTTTAAGGGCAGAGGCACCAAAGGGACCTGCTATCCAGAGTCCAGTTGCCACCAGACTTAAGGACAAACTCACTTTGTGACCAATGCAGAAAGAATTCATAATGCTATAGCCAGTCTTATAAGGAAATACCTATACACTAGTGCAGATGACAGACTCCCATTCAATAAAAATTTAGTCAGGCTCCTCTGAGCTGTCATCTGCACTAGACTGTAATCTTGGGCCTCCGTGTCTGTCCTTGTAAGGGTCCAGTTTTGGCAAGAATCCTGCTATGCCAGTGAGAGAGACTCCTCCCACCCTGGATTTCTGATCATTCTCAATAGGCAACTAAATTCCCCCACCAAACCCCAGGTGACAGTTACCACCTGGCCAGCCTTCAGGAAGAAGCCCGTTAAGTGGTTCAGCAAGAATTCCCTACCCTCGATGTCTCCTCTTAGTGGTTTTCCACCCACTGACCCTCCACCCCGAACCTGCTCCTTGGTTGTAAACCCCCACTGGCTCTTGCCATGTTTGGAACAAAGCCTGATCTTTGTTCCTTCCTGTGAGAGTCTTTTTTTTTTTTTTTCAATTTTTTATTGAAATATACTTGACATGTAATATTGTATAAATTTAAGGTATATATACAGCATATTAATTTGATATATTATAATATAATTTCCATTGTGGCTATAATTAGCACCTCTATAACATCGCATAATTATCATTTCTTTTTAGTGATTGGAATAATTAAGTTCTAGTCTCTTAGTGAGTTTGGTGATTACAATACAATATTGTTGTCTGATTTTACCATACTGCATTAGATATCCAGGACTTCTTGTTGCAAGTAAACATCATCTGTTCTATCTCCCCATGCACCCATCCCCCTGTGGCTACTATTTTACTGTTTTTATGAGTTTGACTTTTTTAGATTCCACATATAAGTGATATTATACAGTATTAGTATTTGTTTGACTTGTTTCACTTAGTATAATGTCCTCTGGGTCCACCAAGCTGTCACAAATGGCAGTATTTCCTGCTTACACATAGCTGAATAATATCCTATTGTGTGTACTTTTAACATTTTTTATCCATTCATCTGTTGATAGGCAGTTAGGTTGGCTCTATATCATGGCTACTGTGAATAGTGCTGCGCTGAACATGGGAGTTTATAGACCTCTTTGACATACTATTCAAATGGTTTAAATATCTGATAAATTTCTCATCAAAAAGAAATAAATATGCCTTAGTACAACAGTTTATTAGGATTAGATAAAGAATATCGTCTGCCGTAAAATGAAATGCTGAACATATTCACCTCCTGAGGTCGTCTTGACACCTAAGTCTTCCTTACCATTTTAACAAATGTCAGAATAAGTTTTTCTTTAACAAAGATCAATGCCTAAATATTGAAGTTTTTTTCTTTTTTCTTTTTTTTTATATTGAAGTTTTTAAAGAAGCTAACACAAGGTGCTTAAAATATGCTAAGACGCTGTTTGTTCTAAATGCCAAATCTGTTACGGCATCCCACTGAGGTAGTCCTGTTACTATTATCCTCAATTTATAGATTCGGCTGCGGCTCTGAAAGGTTATCTGCCCAAGTACATAGAGCAAGGATACTCTGATCCAGGATTCTGGCCCCTGCTTCCATGTACTTAAACACAATGCCAAATTGCCTTCAGAGGACCAAAAATTGGGTTGGGAATTCTACTCTGTCAGTGTTTTTAGAGCAAAGCTCTCAAACTGACCTGCCCACAGGAGACCAGATAAGTTATGTGAAGGAGTGAAACAGAGCAGGTGAGGCCTGGGCCGCGGGGAGCGTTCTGCCATCAAGGGAAACAGTCCTTATCTGCGCCATCTAGGGTTGCTTCCTGGAAATGCATGCGTTCCAAGTTTTCAAAAAGAGAGAAATCTGGATTTTTATGAACATTCTCTTCTATTCAAAAAGGCAAAGAAAGAAAAGAAAGGGGAAGAGAGGAGAGGGAAGGAAAACCATGCAGGACACATTCATACACACATGCCCCACCTGGAGGAGGGATTCATCTGGATGTGGACCACCTGTTTGTGGCCTCTAAAAACTTAGAGGTTAAATCTTATTAATGGCCTCTGATTGGCATTTTTTACTCTGGTGGGCTTTAAAGACATATTCTCACTCTAAACCACCAAGTAATTATACTTTTTAAATATTTGATGTGTCTAACATATTGGAGGCTAAAGATTTCTGCTATTCACTTGGTGAGGGGAGGGGGGAAGTCTCAGGGTCGAGGTGAGGAGGCCGAGGGTTGCAGAGGCATTACTGTCTCAGGACTTAGGCAGTCTCTCCTGGGCCCATGAAGATGCTGTGACAATTACGTTAGCAAATATGTTATCCAGTGGTGTGGACTTCCTATCTATTCATAAGTCAAGAGATTTTTAATTACAGGTGTTAGCCAAGCAATCTGGGCTTTTCTTTTTGATTCTTCAGTTGGTGGATAATGTAATCTCTATTAACAAAGCAAACAGAGGAGCCATTTCAAAGTTAAATAGTACAACTAGCTCTCTGTGGGAAAGGGAAGTGCAGGAAGGGACTGAGAACCCCTCATCTTCTTCTAAGTCTTTCAACTTCCAGTTGCTGAACTTTGAGCTATTCAAAACTTACAGCTCTCTTAGCAAACCAGGCTTCTTGGCTCCACGCATATGACATAGGAGGCATTCTGTATTCTTGGCTTTATGAGACCTTCCAACCTTTGGTAGCAGGTGTCCAGTATACTTATTTTTAATTGTCTAAACCACAGGTGGCAAACACAAGGCCCTCCACCTTGTTTTATCTGGCCTAGCACCTTGTTTCTACCCTGAGGCAGTGCCAAGCTCCTTGCCCTAGTTAAGGAGTAGTTACATTTACACAGTCCTAAAATTACATTCAGCCCTTTGAAGGCAACCTCGAGGCTGATGTGGTCCCTGGTGAAAATGAGTTTGACACCCCTAGTCTAAACCCAAATTACAGATACATAAAGTTTGAAAATTAACATACAACAATTTTTTACTTCCAAACATAGCACTCTTTTTTATTGTGTTTTCATTTATATTTCATGCCATAGTTTTAAATTTCCTATTATTTTGAAGTTTGGTAGGGCATTAATAGTGGCCATTTTGGAGGGAAAAGGGATTAGTTAATACCTTTTCATGCACAAGATCCTTCACTATGTCCTGTAAACAGAAAAGAATCAAAACCTTGCCCCCTACCCTCCTAGGGCTTGAAGTAGTTTTTGATAAATGAGCCATTTATACAAGTAACAACAATACAAAAACTGCATAAAGGACACAGATGACCACATAGCTGTGGGATTTTTAAGAGAGAGAGAGACTTTATGACTTGAGGTTTTCGGAGGCCTTCAGAAAGTAAATGGAGTTTAAGCAGGACCATGAAGAATGAATAAATTTTTCAGGATGAGGAGGGCAGAAAGTGAGAGGAAAGGTATTATAAAGACAGATATAAAAGAAGGAGAGGGAAAGATGGGGCGGAGCACAGCACGTGAATACAACAGAGAATTCCAGTAAGGAAGAAAAGGAATGCAAACCTGGGGAAGAGGTCTGAATGAGCAGAAAGTAGTCAAAACCAAAGATGGGAAACTATTCAAACCGATTATCATTAATAATGAAATTAGTGGGAAAAGCTGACTTGGGGGAGAAAATAAGTTAGATTCATTGTGATATTTCATGTGACTGTAGATCAGCCAAATAACATTGAACCAAAAGATAAAACTAGGTATTTTCAAAATCTGGGCCCAACTAAATTTGCTTTTGCCTTATTTTGACCCTTTACTGCCTCAGTTAAGATTGTGCTATTTGATTTCTTATCCATCACATGCAAATACATAAGACCCTTACATTTTGGAACAAGAAGGGTCTTTTGAAATTATATATTTCATTTTGTCAATAAGTTAATTAAGGGTCCAGAAAGATTAAGTGATTAGCATGAGGTCCCAGTGTCTATGAGAAACAGAGGTAATACCAAAACACAGTCATTTACTGATATTTTCTCTTAAAAATGTTTATACATAAACATTTAATAAATTTTTAATAAATAAATTTATTTTATAAATAAATAAATTTTTAGATATGCTTTTTTAAACTCAGTATTTTCCCAGTTTTGGCTCCCTCCATGCCTCTTTCCCTGTCTCCAACTCATCACACTCCCTCCATTTAATACCCAACATGTCTTCTTCCAAATATTTTTAGAATTTATATAATAATATACAAACATGACTGCACACACACAACATATACATATGCAATGTTTTAAGTCATTGCTTTACAAAAATAAAAACATATATACTCTTTTCTGTACCTTACTTTTCTCATTTAACCACTCCTTGGGGAAATCTCTCTCAAGTGAAAAGTTACACCCTAGTGAATGGTTTCCTTTAATGGTTGCATAATGCTCTACAGTGGAGATATGTCATGATTTTTTTCTACCATTTCTCTATTCATGGAGATCAGTTTGTTCTCAGTTTGTGGCTCTACAAATAGTAATAGTAATCTCAATAAACATAGATATATACATATGTGTTTACATACCATATATATACATGAGGGGGTGTGTGTATATATATTTTGCCGGTATGTTTTTTTCTATTTGGGATCCTGGGTCAAGAATATGTGTACTTTTAGTTTTAAAAACTGAACTGCTTCACTAAAAAAAGCTGTAAAAACACATATTTATACCTACAATTTGTAAAAATGCTTTCTTAAGCTAGGTCTCCCCAGGCTATAGTGTTAGGGCTTTAAAAAGTTTTTCCAAGTGCAATTGTTGTAAAGTAAAATCTAATTGTTACATGTTTGCATTTGTTTGACTACAAATGAATTTGAACATCTTTTATAAGTTTATAGAGTGTGTTGGATTCCTATCTTGTAGATTGCATTTTCATATTCTTTATCCGTTTTTGCAATGAGACATTTTGTCTCCTTGTACATTTTTAAGAGCTTCTGCTGCATTATAGATATTTTTACTTCTCTTCTAAAGTTGCAAACTTTTTCCCCAAACCTATTGTTTTGTGTATAGTATCTTTTGCCATAAAAAATTTTGAATTTTATTTAGACATACATGGTTATGTTTTTCTTACAGTTTCTCTATTTTCTGCCTTTCCAAAGGAAGCTTACCCTCCCTACCCCTATATTACATTTATGGTTTCTAGGTTCTCTTACAGAATATTTATTTATTTATTTATTTATCTTTTTGTTTTGTATTTATATTTTAACCTTTAATCCATCTAAATCCATCTAGGGTTTATATTTGGAATTAGTGTAAGATAAAGACCTTGTTTTTTTCCAGATGTATAAACAGTTTGCCAGTTCTTTACATTAAGTAATTCATCCTTTTGCCACTAAACTGAAATGCCTCTCTTGTTATATATCAAATACTCATTTATATGTGAATCTATTTCTTGATATTCTATTTCACATGTCTATTTAGGCCTATTTTAATGCTTATTGATTTGATCACAGTAGCTTTACAGGATTTTCTGAGTCTGGTTAATCAGATTACACAAAGGACTTATATGGTAGTTATGAAAGCTCAGGTAAACAACTAAAAACCTATTTGCTAGACATCAGTGAGATGCAAAAAGAAGCTGATATATCAAAATAATACCTGCATACTTAAAATATTTTTCCAAAACTTTACTTTTCAAGATCTATATATTTTTAAATGAACAAGTTTGGGGAGAAAAGATTTAATGTGTTTATGAGCTCTACAAATGGCAGGTGTGTTTTCAGTTTTTAAATGCTGTACCGTATTAATGCTGCTGTTTCCTTGACTCGCAGATCGGTCCTTCGGAGGAATCATCTATCCCTGACTGTGTCTTTGCTCTGAGCTACGACAGCTTCCCAGTGGGAGCATTGCTCAGAGGAGTGCTCTGAGGTTTCCTGAAGAGAAATTCCATGGGGACTGTACCTGACCCTCTAAGATCAGCTAAAACTTCCCTGATCACAGCTTCTGGAAAAGAAGAGGTTCTAGGAGAGGTTCAGGCTGCCTCACCTCAACTGCAACCAGCCCTCCTGTGTAAGGACACCAATGGCCTTCCCAGCAAGCCTATGGAACCAGACCTCAGTCCCAGAGCAGCTTCTGGGGCCCTGATGCAGACCTGTGAGCATGAGACCACCCAGCCAGACATGTCTTCTCCTGGCATCTTCAATGAGGTAGAGAAAGCATCTCCCACACTCAACTCCCCTGGCAATACCCAGCTGCCAGGAAACAGCAAGCCCACAGCACCAGCCCCATGTTCTACAGAAGTTAAGGATCTTATACACGCAGCATTTACAATGCCAGCCAGTCAGCACACCAGCCAGGTCCAGGTCATCCCAGGTGACCAGCCCAATGCCAGCACCCCCTCAGGATCTGAAGATACACTGGGGAAATCACAGAGAACCTGGGATGGGGAGCAACCTGAGAAGTCAAGCTGTCCTGTGGGAGGCACTTGTAGCAGCAGCAAAGATCAAGTGCCCTGTGATTTTCCCTCTCAAGAACCAATCCAGAGAATGGTACAAACTGCAAATCCAGCAGCCAGGGTGTTCAGTCATGCCTTCTCTCCTGTAGGCAGGCCTAAAGGGGAAAGTCAGGGAGCCATTTATGACTCCAAGACAAGGCCCTGTGAATCTCCAGCAAGAGGAGGTGGATGTTCATGGAACAAACAACCCTCTGCCACCACCTCAGACACCCAGGCCTTGACTTCTGTGACACCTCAACCATCCCACCTCACTAGCAAAGATTCAACATTTCCTCCAGATTCAGAGAAGGTGCCTCCACCAGCACACCATCAGGTGTCAAGGTTCAAAGAAGCAAGTACGATGACCAATCAAGCTGAAGATGAAATCAAGGAAGTTCCCAACAGGGCTCAGCAAGATGTCGAGGTGCAGGCAGTGGTGAGTGTCGAGAGCAGATCTGTCTCTACCAGCCCCAGCATCCTCCTTGCATTCTTAAAGGAAACCCTTGCTCCTGAGTGTTTGGAACAAGAGCAACTTCAGGTCATTTGCCACAGCAGCGGGAGCAACTCATTGGAGCTGTCAGTCAACACCCTAGGCCCCCAGGAGATGGGGCAGCCCCTTGGCATCACGCCAGAGGTGCACATCCAGGCAGCCACAGCTGTTTCCACAGCTTTCCAAAAGGATAGTAAATTGGTGAGCCTACCAGGTGAGGGCCTCAATACCTCAGCAATCAATGTGACATCCAGTAATACTCAGGATACCTGCATAGAAGATGGGAGGTCAGCAGGAATGACCCCAGTGAGGGCGGAGCTCACCTCTAAACAGCTTCCAAGTACTAATTCTAGCTCCCTGAAAGCTAGCCTTATTGGCCAGATTTCTATCCATGTAGGAAATCAAGATGAAGCCAGTCATGGATTTGGGAAATTTGAAACTAAGCCATCTGAGCTTGCCGGGAAAACCACAAATGACCACAAAACAGCCCCAGATTGCAAACTCTCCGACTCCTGCTGCCCTGCCATCAAAACTGAGCAGTTGGGGAACTCAGATCCCACTAATAAAGGAGATGCAAAAGAGAAGAAGCCTGCGTCTCTTCAGATAGCAAAAGAACCAGAATCTAGGGGCACGGGTATTTTAGATGGGAGGGCAGAGGCAGAGAGCAAAACCCTACTGCTCAATCCTAAATCTCAAGAAAGCGGAGGCACAGAGTCAGCTGTGCATCCCACGCCCTCCCCAGTTAGAAATAACCAGGAGGGCACCCTAGAAGAAAATAGACAGACCAAGACAGCCACCAGCCTGAGCCTGCCATCTGAGTCCATGGGTGACTATAGTCCTGGTTCGGGCAAGAGGACCCCTTCTCGCTCAGTCAAAGCCAGCCCACGCCGGGGCAGCCGGGTCAGTGAGTTTCTCAAAGAGCAAAAGTTAAATGTGACAGCAGCTGCTGCGCAGGTAGGCCTCACTCCAGGAGAGAAGAAGAAGCAGCTTAGCGCTGACTCCAAGCTGCAGTTGAAACAGTCTAAGCGCGTCAGGGACGTAGTGTGGGATGAGCAGGGCATGACCTGGGAAGTGTATGGTGCTTCCCTGGACCCAGAGTCCCTGGGCGTCGCCATCCAGAACCATTTACAGAGACAAATCCGGGAACACGAGAAATCAGCCAAAGGGCAATGCAGCCAGACCCGGAGATCCATTTCCTCAGATACTTCTTCAAATAAAAAGCTCAAAGGCAGGCAGCACGGCGTTCTCCAGTCCATGCTGCAGAACTTCCGACGCCCCAACTGTTGCGTGCGTCCTGCCCCTTCCTCGGTGTTAGACTGAAAGGGAACAAGTGTGGGAACCCTCGAGGGCGCTTAGGGTCGTTATAAGTGTCCGTCTATGTCCAGGCTTACTTAGCTTTTTCCTGAGAGACCTGGAAGAGAAAGCGAGTGTTAACTACAGGAAATTACTACTAAGAATTGTTGGGCCCTTTGATTAGAGATTCATAAACTAAAATATCATTTTGATGTGACAGAAAGGGGAAGAGAAAAGCAAGCTTCACTGAAATTTTATGACCTTAATTAAGAGGAAATAGATTCGCTGGATTTTTTTTAATGTGCAGTTGCTTATAAAATCAGCAGTATCATTATACATGTGTCATTTTGCATTACTGACTCAATTTATCGCACTATGGTATTTCCATTACAATCCTTGCTTTGTATTAAAAATACCAAAAACACTATTAGCAAAACTGCTGGCTGTACTTTCTAGTCCTATTGCAATAAGAATGCTGTTACCACACAAAATTTAAGTAGCTGATAAGAACTATGATGTAAAAAATTGAAACAAATTTGACTCATTCCTAGGCCTGATGATATTAAGTGAAAGCATTTAAATTTGTAAAATACCAAATATGAATTTATATTTATAAGCATCTACAGATAATCATTTTTTATAAACCTTGTTATTCCTCTAAATAAATTTAAGAAAGTTATATTAGGGAAATTAGCTATGCTGTTGAACATTAACATGAATGTATAGAGAGAGATTTCCCAGTACTGAAGGCACAGTGCATCTCTGTGATTCTAACTAGATTAAATTCATAGCTCCTTACCCTAGAGGAAGTACATGTCACCGAATTCTTAAAAAGAGTCATCAAGTTATTGATAATACTAAATTTTATGTTGTACAGGTGTTCTCCAAAACATTCTACTAGCAATATTAACTGACAAATGCTCTTCCTTCTGTGTTAAAGAAAAGGAAAGCTTCCTGAGTAACAGAAACAATATGTTTAATTTAGACTCCTGTAAACAGGATGCAGTTTGTGTTTTTCTTTTGATTTCGTTCAGTGGCTTCTTAATAGAAAATGTAGTCAACAGCAAATAGAACACAAGCTTCCTTACGGTTTTTGTAAGTTAGATTAATACCATGTAAATGTTTAGGTTTTTAACCTTTAGCAACCTCTGCAAACTTACTGATTTTAAGAGAAATACCACCATATCTCATGCTTCAAACCCAATAAAAGAGAGGCCTTTATTAAAACACAGATTGAGCTTTGGTCCTTGAGAGCACAGGCACCTGTCTGAGCTCAGTCCTCACATGTCTGCAGAAATTGACCCTGTCTGTAGGACCCACAAGTGTCTTGCAAGGGCACTGGGCTAGGATGACCAGCAGTGGCTTGAGAATTGGGGTAGTGTGGAAGTGGGGAATGAGCTAGGGCCCAGGAAAGCCTTCCCCTCCTGGATTCGTTGTAGGGAGAACACTGTTCACCACCTTGCATTCAGAAAATCAGATAGCCTTCTCTAAACTCATTCCCCTAGATGGGACAGATGGCCATGTAGCCTCTCTCTGGAGACTCATAAATGCCATCTTTACATGAAAATGGAAAATCTCTGTTTTGGCTTTTCTTTTTTCATTTTAATTCTCTTTTGCAGATGCTGAACATATAGGGGAAATCATAGCTGAACTTTAACACCACAAGCTACACAGGGAAAACCTAAATAAATTAGTAATAGCCATTGATTTCCTTCAAAATGACTGGACTGTATGAGAGCAGCCTGAGTTGGCCATGGTCACAGCATTCTCAGAGCCTGGGAAGGGTGCTTAGCAGTGGTTGTACTTGGAACTCATAATGAATTTTCCAGTGATACATTTTTCAGTTCCTCACCAATTGGCCTCTGTTAAGAATGCTATCTAAAGTAGAAATTACCATCAAATTAGAAAGCAAATTACTATTAATGATTAGAGATTTGGTCTAAACCTCTCTCTTTCAGCCTTAAATATCCATTTATAGTAATGTTCATTTCACTTCCTTCGGGAATGCCTTTTCCAGGATGTAACCTCACTTGCTGGCTGTGCTCCCTCACATGTTGGCATACGCTCTGTGTGCACACAGAGAACACCTTGTGTACACAGTGGCAGCTGTCAGCAGCACCCACCCCAGCTGGGTGGGCCCCAGGTGATCCTCTGCTGTGAAGTAGCTAGAACAGGCTGTTCCTGCATTAAAATAAGAGAAAAGGAAGACTTTAGCATTTGGTAATAATATTTATTTTCATGTGTTACTTGTAGTAACCACATGATTTATAAATAGTTAAATGAGGCAAAGGCCTAAAAGAGTCATAAGCATTTGTTACACATTAAATAAATGTAAAATTAAATTAATTAAAACTAAATTTGGTGTTTTAGTTTTGCCTCTCATAGTAAAATTTAATGTTTGAGGTGGTAACTTCAAATGGGGTTTGTTTGGGGATTTTTGTTGTTGTTGTTTTGGTGCTGGAACTAACCTTTACTTCTTAATTTTTTTTTAATTTTTAATTTTTACTGCTCCCATGCTCTAGAGATTGTCACAAAATATCACAAGAACTTTCCTGTTTTGTTTCTTATTGGATCTAATAGAAGGAAGGCTTTTAAAAACAGTAACAGAAATAGATTCTCAAATGGATGAATAAGATAGGAGCCTGTTCAAGACAACCATGATTTTACATCATGCTTCCTTAAGTACTCTCATAAAACACCTGGATTTGAAAGTCTGCCTCCACTTTGCTCCATGACACAGCACAGACATTCAGGACATGATGCATGACACCTTAGGCTCACTCAGGTGGTGCTGCATAACAGTGTCAGTGATGGACTCTTTGGACTTGCTCAGCTATTCCTTACCTGCATGGCACACATTGGGTTGAAAGTTGTCTGTTTTTGTCCTTAAATTATTTGGGGTATGCTTTAGTTCTTTTTAATGCATTTTAGTCATTGAAATAAATGAAGGAAATGTTTCATTAATTAAAAAACATTAAATATTAACTAAAAGGGAGATGGGCTAGAACATAGTGACTGGACAATAATAAAACATTCAAAATGTTAAGATGCTGTCCAGCTTACCCAGTGAATACTAGAACTTTTAATTTAAATATTGATTTTTCTATTTTTATGATGACAAGAAAATGTCACCCTTCAGCTGTCATATGTTTATCTTCAATGCTTTTCTAATTTTGTCTTTCCGGATTATTTGGTTTTAATGCAAACACCAGCTACTTTACATATAGTAAGATCCTAATTAACCTCTGTGTGTTTTGGACCAGTGGCATAAGTTGAACATTTTGTTAGGTCAAAGTTAACTAGAAACCTTTTCATTTGCTTCTAAAATGAAATAGTAATAAAATATATGAGTATGATTTCCTACCTTGACAAATTCAGCCATATTGAATATCATTTGGTTTTTTTATACTGTTTAATCTTTACGATTATCTGATACTCATTATTTCAGATACCAGTGTTCTCCATGCTATAGGTTAAATATCGAAATTTAAATAAATTGGACTGAATATGCATGTGTAACAGATACCAGAGAGCTTGAAATTTGGAACCAAATCCTTAATAGGATTAAGCTTAACATCTTAAAATAGAAAGCTGAAGAGGAGTTCCTATCATTCTGGGAATATTTGTACATACCACGTGAAGAATACACTATGATGTGACTTTAAAATTTGTTTACAGAGAATATAGATATATATGAGTATGCTATTAATGTAAATTTGTTGAGTCTTTGCTGTATCCACTCTGTTACAGTTTTACTGCCTAAATGTGAGAAATTATCTTCACTTCCTCCAATATATTGTGCAAGTATTAAAAAATTTCCCCATTTCTAGTACTATATAATTCACCATACCCCTTGTCTACTTTTTAAGAATCAGTATAAAGAAAAACAATGCATTAGAATAAGGTCCACATATATGTAAATATGTTTTTACCGAAAATTGGACACTTGCAGACTTCTGTACGCCTCTACCTGTCTGATTTACTAATCATCTACAATGCTGCCATGGAGGAGATGCTGCTTACTCTCTCCTGCTTTGTCCTAAATGGTATTTAAGAGATGAAGTGGTGAATTTCCTTTTGTGATAAAAATACAGTGAATTCAGCAACATATTGGGTAAATAAGTTGACCATCTCAGCCCCACCCTTGTTTTGTCTATATGGTAAATCAGAAGTCTTTTTCACGTTTACTATGTTATAGTCATTTCTGAGCATTTGTTTCCTGTTAGCAATGTTCCTTGTGCGTGGCCCTTTTGGTTGAATCTCTCCAACTGTCGGTGAGCTGCTGCCATTTGGCATGTAACAAGTGATACCCTGAATCTCCTGTCCATCCTCCTGAAACTGGCTGAGTAATTATAAATGTCATCTGTGTGGACACATGGACTTAAGGATGTCTACAAAAATTTTAGACATTTTTGCAAAAGGGTAAAAAATAGTCTTGTAAATATTGAAACGATGTCCATGAACTTTATCCCAATCCTGGAAAAAAATTCTCTTTGGCTACAGAAATCAAATAAACTTGATTTGCAGAGACCAAGAACATAAATGAAATGGATAAAGGTGGAAAAATTCTGTCTCACAAGTGATCAGTGACATCTGCCAGAGGTCATTACAACTACTTTTTAACTGTGAACATTCACCAGCTAACCTACTCACTTGCCACAACCAGATAACCTCTCTGAGTAAATCCAATACATCTGTATATGTATGTCAATAGAAATAACAAACAATCCTGAAAAATTATTGTTGGGTCTTAGGTAATCAAGGTGATGATAATTTTAAAGGATATTTAAATAACCATGGGCCTTGGTGAAATGACTCTGGAGGCCGGAATGGTGCAACAAGATGTTATTTACAAGTTGTTTGGGGGTTTTTTGCTTTGTTTTGTTTAAGTTCCAGCTATCTCAGACAGTAATCACCAGAATAAAGACTGTTGAATATGAAATCAAAGCCAAGCAATAATGTACCAAAAGAGGCAGTTATACCAGCAAGTGCACCTACTATGGGCACACCATTGCATAATTATGGTCTGCTCCATGAACACTGACCGGAGCCCACAGGTTAAAATAAGTAAAGGCATCATTTCTCCTCTCTTGCTGGAAAAGCTTGTTTACAAGCTTCATAAAGAAGCTCAGCAGTAGTGAGCATTATTAGGGATGTGGCTAATAGCCAAGACAGAAAAGGAGTCCAAAGTCTCACTAGTTTAACACTCAAGACAGCTCCAACCAGGAACTTTGTTGAACTAGAAAAGTTAAATATATGGCAATTACTCTTCCTGGACGCTTGCATGTAGAAAAGCAATGAAATCTGCCTGGAGGATTACCAGCCTCAGATATGAAAAAATTGGTTCCCAAATGTGAAATAACTAGAACATGAGTACTTGTATCAAAAGGGGCCTCATATAATGCCTTACAGAAAGAAAATGATGTTCTAGATGGGCATTCCTAAATACTAATTCTTCATCAAGTATCTTTTGGGGTTCAACTTCAAAGTCTATCTACTGGCTGCAAAACGGTATGAATAAAAATCACATAATCTGCACTTCAGAAAAAGGTACTGATGATCATCCAGCATGCTAATTATTATGATGAGAGATCCAAGTGATGTAAGTGTGTTAAAGAGAATTAAATGGGAGAGAAATGCCAGCTTCTTTTTCGATTTCTTGAGAGGTGGGAATGTCACCCACTTATTTCTGGGGTGAAAATTATAGCTTGCTTTTTAACGTTGCTGTTAGCATTACTATTTGTTACTTTAAAAATTAAATTGTCTATTCTTTAGAAAAACTTTTAAGCAGTTACACAATTTTTTCTGACTCATATGATTGCTTTTAATATTGCGTAAAGGCTGTGTACAGAGCAAACTATGTTGAATGCATAGAAAGAGCTTGCCCAGGTTTGTCAGTATCTTTTAATGACTTTAGACTAGATTCCCTAACATTTATTTTAACTGCATCTTTGAGGAAATTATTTTTTATATTGTTTTCCATCATATCTTAAAATGATGTTGGTAAACCAGGAGATTACAGTATTGTAGTTATGCTCCTGAATCCCTATGGGAGAGGAGAGACTAATTCTTGTTTTAAGGGCATCTTGAGATGTCTTTACTGAGGTTAAGAAAGGTCAATGGGGCCTGAAAATGCCAGAAAGAAATATACTAACAATTACTAAATTTCTAAGTGTATTTATCTCTGCTGTAGTAATATGTTGTGAACAATATGTTGTGCATAATACTGTAGCTGGTTGTGGTACGTCAACACATTCTGTAAGTGTGTACGGTCTGTGAGTGGTTGGTTTTCTATTTTTATGTGTAGAAAAAATAACATGCTGTATTCCATTTTAAGGCCAAGTTCTGTCATAAGGTAGGCACATGTACAAAAGTGAATAAAGCCAGAAAAACTGTGCATGTGTATTCAGAAACAGTCCTTTTCTTTTTGAAGTTCAGAAAGGGCTGTTGGGTTCTTTTTAATCCTCTTCAAGAGTAGATAACTTAATTATCACAAAGGCTGAATATAGTAATCAGTACATTGGCATGTTACTAAATATGCCAGGGCTAATTAACCATACCATTAGTCACAGGTAAGGTCAGTTCTTTGACCACTGGGATGATTTACATTCCTCACACATCTTCTCTGTGTTAAGTGTGTGACTAGGATGTGCATACTATGGGTGTGATTGTGTACATACCTCGTATGAATTTTCTCAATCCTCAAAGCAGCTATAGGAAAGCAGGAAGAAGAAACAGTTATTATTCAAAAGCCTCAAAAGGGGTAATCAATGTATATTTTCATTTTCTACACACAAAAATGTATACATAACATGTAAATAGCTTATCTACATATACATGCACACAAATGCATCTTATTCATACTGGCATATTTAAGTAACTCACAAAACAACTAATTGAAAACTACATTTTTCTATGACTGTTCTACTTCACACATATTAGTATTGGGTCAGAGGCTCTCCATTAAATGGTGTTATTCCCTGGTAGCCGGTTTGGAAAATTAGGGAGGCTCAGCTAATCCACAAAGATCATGTTAGCATCTTACTGGAGCACATACTGTACCCAAAGGGTTAATGTTTCTTTAAGCACCTAATTTTATATGTGAAAGTGACAAACACTGGGGAAACCAATTATGTTTTGTAGACCCTATTTGTACATTTATTAGTGTGTTTATTTGCACAGGCTGATAAAAGCCCTATATTTTTTAGAGGTACATCCCTAGATTTCAAGAGCATTTAATCACATGAAATGA
This sequence comes from Anoura caudifer, assembly GCA_004027475.1. Classification (NCBI taxonomy): domain Eukaryota; kingdom Metazoa; phylum Chordata; class Mammalia; order Chiroptera; family Phyllostomidae; genus Anoura; species Anoura caudifer. The sequence goes on from PVKU01006170.1 coordinate 20,265, forward strand.
AAAATGATTGTAGACATTTTTCTCTTGAGATTAGTGAAACAGTGTTTAGCCATACCAAAGAAAAGTCTAAGTAAAAGACTTGCTTTAATTACAGATGTTGTTGGTAGGATAATGGAATATAAGGAAATATGAGTACCTTAAGGTCGACTCAAATAAACTACTATTATTGACAACAGGTGATACTGTATGGACTAAATAACAAGATCAGAGTCATTAGTGAGCAAAGGTCTGACACTGGACAACATTTTTCAACTTATCATGATTTCAACCTGCGAATTGATGTTGTTTGAGTTTCTCTCATTTATTCTGAAAGGATATACAGTATTAGAATCAAGTCTGATCTGGTTCCTAACCTAATATGATTTGACCCCAATTCCTTGACACAAACGTATGTTGGTTGGTTATTAGGTTGAAGATATGAATGAAAATACCAGAATTTCCCATTAATAGGGAATTCTGTATGGCAAAGTGCAAATATAACCACTTCTCAGTACAAAGTAAATGATACTATTTAATATATATTCATGTTTTAGAGAATGAATGTGCCATCTTTATCTCTTAGATAAAAATGAAAGAGATAACCAACCATAAGAACACTACAGTTAACAATCATAGCTGACTGTGTTTTTTTAACTACTAAACACCCACTTGATTATAAAGCAGCATACTTGAAATCTTGATGTTTGTCAATGTTTACTGTTGCTTACCAGATAAATTTATATAATTATTTTGAACAATGTGTATTAACTTAATTTCCCCCCCTAAAAAATGTTATAGCTGTCAATGTGAGAGTCACTTATGTTTGCAAATACTCAGCAGAGAAAGACAAAAAGTGTAGTGGAAGTTAAATTACTGAAGAAATAGTAATACTACAATGAAGTTCCATTTATGAATATATCAATATTAGAATCTAAAATTATGTCTTCATGATGTCTACATACAAAGGTCATAAAATGGTTTATTCAAGAAAGTCCCCAATCTTCCAGAAATTGACCTACCAATTAAATTCTATTTCCTAGAAAATAGATGAAATGTTATGATTTACACAAGGATAGATCAAGACTTTGGAATTATATGGATGAATGAACAAAATTCAATTATGCTTTACCCTTGAAAAAATTTTAAAAATGATTTTTGCATCTCATTTTCATAATAAACATAATATAGATTAAAAATTTCTGTCTTTGTTTTTTGTTGTTATTGCTTTTGCTATTGTCATTGTAATTGTTCTTTTAGCTCTAGATGTTGAGAATCAGTTGATTTTCAGGGTGGCACACTTCTGCTAGGAATCTGCAGCGGAGCTGAAAGTATTTTACAATGAAAGTAGAACTTCCAAAGGAGTAACAATACCTATAGGTCATCAGAAACTATGGTTTTCCCTGCACTTGATGGCAGAGCAGTGGGCATGTGTGTTTGGGAACATACTTCTGTTCTTGCTTGGTGAGAGTGATGAGAGCTTGGCGTGCATGAAAATATAGGAAGGGGTAAGGAGATGAGGCCATCAGCTCTTGTGGAGGCATGAACCACCTATATTCAAGCTTACATTGTCTCATGTCTGGGCTTAACTGCCTCTTTTCCAGGAAGATTCAGATGTGTGCTGTGGAGTTCCAGCCTCTCTGCCTACTCCTGGGTAAAGTCAGGATCCTGCAGTCAAGATTCCAGGAGATAGAAAGCCCCGTCTTATCTTCCAATACAGCTTAACCATTAGTAAAACTAACGCCATAAATTGGATTTCTTTTTGCCTCCTTGAATCTGACTTCAATTCATCAAGGTACTGTAGAGTAGGAAGGGTATAAGATTTATGAACCCTAAATCTCAAAAAATGATTTAATGAACTTTCAATAGGAGTTTCAAAACTTGCAAGGGCCATACTCTTCCTCAGCTACTCTGTGTGTATAAATGCACGCTGTTTCAAACTAAGATGGTATCCTGGTGCTGCCATCATGTAACTTGTATACTTAGACATTCATTCTTGGCAGAATCAAACCTCATCTGTTTCCAAGGGTATAAATGCTATTCATGGATAAAGTAGATCATGCAAGAGATCCTCAGTGGGGATGAGATTATTTTTCTTATGCCAGTGGCTGTTTATGTCACCAACAGGTGTTTTTCCTACAAAGTGCCACTTCCAGCCAACTGTTCTCACGCATCCACATCTTTCACGTCATGTAGTAAACACGAGGGAAGCCTTCTTGGCATGGTCAGGCTTCACCAGACTTATTGTATACTCAAAGCACCTCTTTTTTCTTGTGAAGGGTCTGCCTTTTGTAAACCATATAGGATCTCTTACAGTCTGCCACACATCCATAATGAACGCGAGAATACAACATTCCTTAATTTTCCTCAACATCACCCATGACTGTCAGTGAGCTAAATTAGAGAGTTCTAAAATCTTTAGACCCTTAGAATGAGCGAAATATTCTTCAACCAGTTTTTGTAGATATATCACAGAGGAGTAACAGAGTCAAAATTCAAATTGTCAGGCAGCTAAAAGTGCTCAAAGAGGTTTCTGATGGGTGTGTCAGCATCTCAGGGATGTTATTTCCTTCCATCTTTTCTTGTTCCCAGTCGAGAACTCTCAATCAAACTGAAAAGGAACTTTGGCCTGCTATTCAAAAAAAAAGAAAGAAAAAACTAAGCAGAATGTCATTGTCAAAGATATTGTAGGTGTTTAAAAGCAAGATAAGATTTCTTAAAGGGCTGAAAAGTATTTGCCCGTTATCTATGTTCTTTTTGCCCAAAGTCATAGAAAGAATAATGGCTATGTGCCAGGCACTCTGCTGAGCCCTTCCACATATGTCTCAACCTTGGCAGGCATTATATATAAATGCAAGTTGTCTTTCAGTCAATTCTTTTTTAGTGGTAGGTATTTGAGACATATGAATTGGATATTCAAAGAGATATACTGGTAAATCGTCAGTCTTACAACCAAAGAACCCTGAGTTCAAATTTCAACTTTAAAGCTAAATTCCTTGGCCAAGTCATTTAATATTTTTGAGGCTCAATGTATTCATCTGTAAATTGTGGACAACAATACATATTTTGCAAAACTTTGTGACTTGGCAAAACAAATGTCAGTTTCTTCTGCTACTCCTTTGAGTTTTGCTTTCTTACTTACTTGAACTTTATTGCTCTATCGTAAACAGACTGGCATTCTGTCATTTTCTTCCATTTAGTAAACTTTATGTAAATCTAGGTAAATACTAAGAAAGGTTTTAAATATGACAATATACCTAAATTGTTATTTTAAATATATTTCCCTTTTTGTTTAAAGCATAAGGATAACACATTCAATCATTTACACTTGTCAGATCTTCAAGAATTAAATAATTTTGATTAAGCTTTACTTTGTCATATCAAATATGATTTTTACAATATATGGTTAAAGCTAATAAAATTATCAATTCAAAAAAGGAGAAAAAGGGAAACAATTGGTAACTTTACACTAATATTTAAAATTTAGAAATAATAAAGGATTTGATATGCAAATGGAAGTCACATAACTGACAAAATATTATAATCTAGAAAACTAGAAAAAACACCTACAAATCAGTTACAAAAAGATGAACAATATAACAGAGATTTGTCAAACTGTGTAAGCAAGCATCATAAATGTACAAAAATATGCTGAACTTCAGTCACAAGTCTCTATCCCCACAGCTGATGCTATTGGAGAAGAGCATCCAGATTCATGGGGGCTGAGTTAGGCGCTTTATGTCCAAGAGCTGGAAGAGAGAACTTCACTTGCATTAAGAGGTATGCAACTTGGAAATCCCTGATATTGTGTGTAGGTAAGGAAGAGAGAGAGGCTGTGTGTGTGTGTGTGTGTGTGTGTGTGTGTGGTTGTGTGTGTGTGTGTGTGAGAGAGAGAGAGAGAGACAGAGAGAGAGAGAGAACACTCCCATACATGTCCATGAGCAGCACACATTCATATCTAAGATCCACAGAAAGCCCAGTAAAGCAGCTTAGATGTAAACACCTGCCAGAGTACCTCTGGACTCTGGAAATGGCATTTTGCCATTTTCTTCCAGTTACTAAACTCTTTATAGATCTGGATAAATACTAGCCCCCCTACCCATGTGGGTCTGTGGGGCTGATAAGGAAGGAACTTTCCATTATGACTAATTGAATAATGATTATTACATGCATTTTACATTTGACACAATGAGACTGAATTTGCAATTTTGAATGACCTGTGCCTGCTGAATCCAGGGGGAGGTCCCCAAACTGAGCTAGACAATGTCACTAATGATGACCTTGCCACCTGACATAAAGAGTTATATGAACAGAAAATACTGGAAGTTCATGAGCCTGACCCAATGCTATCTGCTCTGCCTCCTGAAGCCTTCTGCATTTTCAGCTCCTGCTAGTCTAAAGGCCACAAAGTTACCTTGGGTTTTAGAGGTCAGCAACATCAGACCTTGCAGGGGTTGTGAAGGGAGAGTCCCAGGCAATTCCACTTGAAATCATTCTGGCCCACAGTAAGCAGAATTCTAAGCTGACCCTCAAGATTCCAGGTCCCTGATGTACATACACCTTCCACCAGTTATTCTAGTAACCCCTGCTGTGAGGTGATTTTGCAGGTGTAGTCATTCGGGTCCCAAATCAGTTAACCTCAAAATAGAGAGATTATCTGCGTAAGCCAGACCCAGCCTTTAGTGTGAGCCCTTCTAAAGCCGGTTTTCTCCAGCTGGTCCCAGAAGTCTGAGAGAGATGCCCCAGCCAGCCTGGAAGAGAGCAAGCATCCAGGTTGTGAACTGTAAATGGGGGCAAAAGGAATTGCGCACACCCTGTAGGAACTGAGAGAACTCTCCAGCTGATAACTAAAAGAAACACAGCAACTCATCTCTGCAATGTCAAGGAAATGAATTCTGCCAACAGGCAGTGGGGTTCAACCTGGAGGAAGAGCCCCAAAGTCAGATGAGAAATGCAGCCCTCACCAACACCTTGATTTTAGCCACTTAGCACTCAGAGCAGACAATCCAGACACACTGGACTCATACTTCTGATCTACAGAAATTGCAAGATAAATTTGTTGTGTTTTAATTTGCTAAGTTTCTGGTAATTTGTTACATAGCAATAGGAAACTACCATAACAATGGAAAACGAATTCAGTATTCATTTAGGGATTTGAATAACCAAAAATCAATTCTTCTGCCAAGGACTTGTTTTTCTAAGCTGCCCAAACCAGGACACAGGAACCCTTCCATCCTGAAGTACCCATTCTCCTGAAATATCTGATGGTAGTTTTAATGGTTATGTACTTAAGTTCCTTTAATACTGAAGCAAACATGAATTTATGCATTCGTGCTGAACATATTCCACTTGCTCTTGTCTGTCCACTCTTCCTCCTTCTGCCTTGTGCACTTGGAGGCTGACTCATACACACAGGTCCACAGGTCCCCTTGCCAGGCCGCTACCTATTGCTTCCAGACGATCAGAAGTGCTGGTGGAGACCTTGGCCAGGAGGTGAGTGAGTCTGAGGTATTTATTTCTGGACCCCCCATCAGGGTAGCTTGTGTTGGCTATGTCACACTCAGCAAAGCCAGAAACCCTCAGAGTGATACACTTCGCCCCAACCTGTCACCAGAACCAAGGTGCTGCACTGCTATTTTGTGATTGCCCTAAAGCCTGCTTACACCCTTGTAAGTCATCTCTTTATAAAATTCTCAGCTACCAAGTTTGAAAATACCAATTGTTTCCTACAAGAATATGACTGATAGAGGCATCAAAAGACAAATTCACCATCATGAAATGAAAAACATGAAATTTAAGGTAGATTTCTCCCATTTGGCTGGCTTCATTCACCTATGCCACCTTACTTTCCAGTATCATTAGTTTATAACTCTCACCTGCCTTTAGGGATCATACTGCATACAATTTGAACATGATTTGTTGTTGTGAATTATGTAGATAACATGCATATAAAATTTCTTTACTATATGATCATGTCATTTTCAGTAAAGGAGAAACCTTCTGGTATGGATAAGGCACTAGGTTGTCAAAGGTATTTTCAGGTATAGTGCTTATCTCACCCTTCGTAGGATAAATAGCTAATGAAATTATATGCCTATATTACCCCCTTTTACAAAATGAGACAATTGGTATTATTTGTTCCTTGCTCACAATTAAATTTATATATGAATTAAGCACATTAGCATTTTTCCCAGACCGTTACTATTAATAATAATAGCAAAGGTACATTGAATGTTTAGTACATACTAGTTATTATTCTAAATTTCCTTATACATTAGTTTGTTACTCTTCATAGTAATCCAATCATATATTATTATTATCCTGCCCATTTTACAGATGAAAACTGAAATGCAGAGAGGTTAAGTGCATACAGCTAGTTAGTGGTGGCACCAAGACTCAAACCCACTCCAGCCTGGTGTCACCTACTTACCTAACTAGTTCATATGGCTGGCTTACTGCATAAGAAATGTTAATGACATAAAGAAAGGGGTTATCAGGATGGCAGATACTACTTCACTAAAATCTAATGGCTTTCTCCTGATGGCCTAACTTATTCTTCTATTAGCCCTTACAAAGTTTTATTAACTCAAGCGACTAGAGTATTATTTGACACATCATAATAAAGTAATCTTCACAAATCAAGGATGGAATATTAAAAAAGGGAACAATTACTTCTAAAAGAAAATGAAGTTCATTCAAATATATTTTCTCTAAATAGTGTGTATTAACAGAAGAAAAAATAAACAAAGATATTGAAATATCCATTCATACTCTAGCAAACCTCATATTCACAATAACAATTAATTTTATGCAAAAACTGCAAAAAGTAAGAAAATACTTATTGAAACAATATAAAATTACTTGCCCTTTTCTAGGGAAAAGGAAAAAATGATCTGGGCATATGAAAGCTTTATTTTATATACAATCTAAAGTACAGTTGGACAAATTGACTCAAAGTAACTTTTTGTCTATCACTATTGAGATTGTTTTCTACTCCCACAGTGTTTTAATAATTAATTAAATTAAATTTTTATAAAGCTTATGAATGTAACTCATAAAATATGTGTACAAGCCTTGAGTATATTTTCAAATAACTAATAAGTTTATTAAAAGGTATTGGTTTTTCATTACAGCTTTGTTATGAAAGAACCAAAGCCCTAGTGTAACTTGTTTATTCTCTAGAAGGTAAAATGCTCATCTAAAGATTCCAACCCTAACAACATTGGCCAAATTATGAACCGATACCTAGGAAGTCACTATGAATTCATAAGTAATATAATCATTTCATTTTCACAAGGTTTTTTATTTATTTCAAAGGAGTTATATTGCAACAGAACAGGAATCATCAAGCAGATTTGATGTAGGTAAAGAAGGAAACAAAGACCACGATACTGTGTATTAATACTTCTTGTCTGAGAAAAATATTAGAAATACTTAAGCAATAAGCATAGACTCAGATGGTTTGACAGATAAATTCTCAAATTTGAAAAAGCAGAAACAGATCATATTTGCTTCTAAGAACTTTCCAGGACATAATAACCAGCTTCACCTATAATTGGGAGAATTTTTCTAAACTAGGTCAAATGTCAATCAGAACCTTATTCTAAAGAACTCAAAATAGATTTAAGCAAAATGACATCAAAAGAACCATTCTTTCATTGTGTAGGCATAAATTAAACACTATACCAAGCACATGCATGACATGCAGGTGTTCAACATATGAAGGACCCATACTTCAGAGGTTTCAGGCTATGTCAACCACAAAACAGAAATATCAAAAGAGCCATAATAGAGCCCAAAACCTCCCTGCGAAGATGGAGTCATAGACGGATACGCTTTGTCTCCTCACACAACCAAAAGAAAGGACAACAACAAATTTAAAAACAAAAAATAACTGGAACTGCCAGAAAAAAACTAACTGTATCAAAATCCAATAACCAAGGAGTTAAAGAAGAAACATGCATTCAGATGGTAGAAGGGATGGAGACTGGCAGCCAGGGTGGAGAGGACATGTGGCAAGGCATGGAAGGCTCGGCAGTCCCACATTTACATGCAGATAAATCAGGAAGAATAACTAGGGAAAGATGGCACAATCCAGGTTTCCAGCACAGGGAAAGAAAGCCTCAAAACCTCTGGCTGTTAAAAACCTATGGGTGTTGTGCTGGTGAAAGAAACCCTCAGCCCCACAGGAGAGTTTGCTAGAGAGACGCATGAAGTCCTAGCATGTACACAAACCCACCTACCCAGGAATCAGCACCAGAAGGGCCCAATTTCCTTGTGGATATCAGGGGAAGTGACTGAAAGCCCACTGAGAGCCAAACAAGCAGTATTGTTTCCTCTCTGACTCCTGCCCCACATACAGCATCACAATGCAGCAAAGTGGGTTGCCCTGCCCCTTAGAACATAACAGCTGTACCAAGGCAAAAAAAATATGGCCCAAATGAAAGAACAGATCAAAACTCTAAAAATCCAACATCCAAATCATAGAGGTAACAGGAGAGGAGGAAGAGCAATAAATTGAAAACTTATTCGAAAACATAATGAAGAAGAACTTCCCCAATCTGGTGAAGGAAATAGACTCCCAGAAGTCCAGGAAGCTCAGAGAGTACCAAAGAAGTTGGACCCAGGGAGGCACACACCAAGGTACCTCATAACCACATTATCCAAGATTAAAGGTAAGTAAAGAATCTTAAAAGCAGCAACAGAAAAGGAGAAAGTTACCTATAAAGGAGTTCCCATAAGACTATCACCCGATTTCTTCAAAGAAACCTTACAGGCAAGAAGGGGCTGGAAAGAGTATTGAAAGCCATGAAAGGCAAGGACCTACATCCAAGATGACTCTATCCAGCAAAGCTGTGATTTAGAATGGAAAGGCAGATAAAGAGCTTCCCAGATATGGTCAAGTTAAAGGAGTTCATCATCACCAAGCCCTCATTATATGAAATGTTAAAGGGACTTATGTAAGAAAAAGAAGATTATCAAAACTATAAATAGTAAAATGACAACAAACTCAAAACTATTAACAACCAAACCTAAAAAAAAAAAAAAAAAAACTAACTAAAACAAACTAAGCAAATGACTAGAACAGAAACAGAATCACAGAAATGGAGATCACATGGAGACTTATCAGCAGGGAAGTGGAGGGAGGAGATTAGGGGAAAGGTACAGGGAATAAGAAGCATAATTGGTAGGTACAAAACAGACAGGGGGAGGTTAAGAATAGTATAGGAAATGTAGAAGCCAAAGAACTTATATGTACAATCCATGAACATGAACTAAGGGAGAGGGATGCTGGTGAGAGGGGGTACAGGGTAGAAGGGAATAAAGGGGAGAAAAAACAGGGCAACTATAATAACATAATCAATAAAATATGTTTTTAAAAAAGGAACCCAAAGGATGAAGCATGGACCCCTGCCTCTAGAATTCAAGCAAGAAGATAAAGAATCAAATTTGGAAAACACAGTGCAGAGACTACCAGGGTGTATATTTGCACTCCTGTGTATTTATATTATCTTGTTTTATAATGTCCCAAATTATTCATCACGAGACATATACTATCACCATTTTGGTAAATTTTAATGTGCATCTTTTAGTCACATATTAATTGTGAGATGTGATAGATTTAAGCTGCTGATATTACTATGAAAAGTCATTGTATGAATGAACACTGAAAGAAAAATAATATATATTATATAAAATATGAGTTTTTTTGGCCAACTATGACATGAAGAGATGAACCTCCTAAATCTAAAACCTCTAAATCATGTTTAAAACCAGTAGTTGAGGAAGATGTATCTGATTCATGATAATTTTCTGTAGAACTTGTGGGATATGTTGTTTCTTTTCACTTTTACCTATCATGTTTGTGATCTTTGGGACATCAGAATAACAAAGAATGCCAGATGTCACCACAGGATTTAAAAATGGCCTACTACTTTTATGTTTGTTAACACAAAGACAATAAATCACATGATATCCTTGATTGGAGAAATCATGTGGGTCAGCACGAATTCCACGTGAAACAGGAATGTTTACTACTTCTTATTGGCTCAGCATGAGGTTCTCTAATGTACTTCACCCCCAGATGCTCAGTAGGCCACCTAGGTATGAGGGACATGTGCTCACACAACAGGCAGGAATTGGGTATATGAGGATTTCAGGCAGAAGCAACGTAATGACTAAGCTCATGTAATAAACACCACCAATTCATGTTAGCAGGCGACAAGGCTCCTTACTGTCCATGTCTTGCTTGTTGTTGATGAACCCCAAAATGAGATGCTAAGAAGCAACGAAAATGAATCAGAAATTATGCCATGAATCAAAAACTCTCTAAATTGTCCTGTCAACTTCTTAACAGATAACACAGTTATTTTCTAACCTTGCACTAACTGGCCATGTTGTTCAGTTCTATCTCATGATGCTTATCTCATATGTAACGCATGCCTCAGTCACAGAGAAAGGAAATGTTACTGTGGCCTGGCTTTCTCACTCTGTCTCCATTGCCACTCTGGGATACTGGAGAGTCTTCGAAATGAAAACTCTCTCAATTTAATTTAAAAGGGACAGGGAAGAATAAACCTCCTCTTTTCACTATTTAACTCTTTAGTCTATAGATTTCAAGGAGTTTCTGCCCCCATACTATGAATTGGATTAATATCTAAGTCCTCTGAACCCAGATGCTGTCATACTATAAGCTGGCACCACAAAAATATTGGCATTTGTAGCTGTCAAAACCACTTCCACCTCAGCGCCCCCTATGACTGGGCACATGACCCTGTATTTCTCCAGGAGACAGTGAGAGGCAGAAACTGCATCCTTTTTATGACCTAGCATTCCAATTTTTTTATTTTTAACTACAAAGTTAGTTAAGAAAGTTGTAGACTATGAACTTGCACAAACCATTGTAGGGGAGGAAATATAACTTTCCCTCTGCCTGTCTGAATTCTTAGCTGAGACCCTTCTAATAAAAAACAAATTAACAAGAAAAAACGAAGAGTGTGTTATTAACATGTATACTTCATCTGTATGTGGGGGAAACTCAGAGAAAAATTAGTAACTCTTCAAGGTGCCTTAAAATTCAGGCTTTAGTACCATCTTAATAGGCAAAGGGGAAAGTAAATGATATTTAGGAAAGATGAATTGTCTCTCAGAAGAGTAGATGGGAGATATGTTAGTTTGTGTCAAAGTTTACCAGGTGTGGTGTGGCTTTCTAGTCTCCTCTCCTGTGATGAAACTCCTGGGGATTTAGGACAATTGATTTCCTTTTGGAGGATCTGTCTTTAAGCAGATATGGGGAGTTCAAAGAAAGTCTTTCCCTGCATTTGCTGTTTTTCAAGTCCCACAGCTCAAAATAATCAATATACAGTGTCTGACACAAATAACACCACTTTTTTATTACAAAATCTTTTGTTACAAAATCTTTTATTACAAAATCATACACATGTAATTCTGTAACATAACAATATCACATGCAAGCACACCATATAACATTTTAGGTGAAATGTCCAAATTAAAACTATAAATTATTACACCCATATTATTACTCTACCAACCACACTCAAGCAGATCTTACTTCTGCTGGATCCTGTATTAGAGGGCATACTTTGAAGTGTCATATTCTTCTAACTTTCATTATTAACAGTGACTATCAAAATAATTGTTTGAGTAATAAGTGCTTTTCCAGTTGTTTTAAGTTCCTCAAATAGGTGGGGGTTTTCTCATATACTCCTTAAATTTGTTAAATACTTAAAATTTTCCACCTTCAAGGAAATATCCTGACGTGAGGCACCTGAATCAAAGGAGAAAGCAAAGGAGAGAAAGCACAGCTTGGTGGCTCCTGCCCTTCCCAGAGCAGGCAGGGCCCGCTTTTGCACAGGGAACTGCCAGTTCTTACTGGAAGACACTTGGGAGGATATACAGAGTCTGGGAGACTCTGGCTGCACACAGAGCAAGTGTGTCCATGGCTGCAGAGCCAACCAGGAGAGTCCAGCAGAGAAATTCTGTCTCCTAAGATTCTCAGAGGCACCGTAAGTCTGTGGCCTGCCCTGACTTAGAAAGACTTTTTGCCTTTTAAAGCCAGGCAGTGGCTGGGAGCTGCAGTGGGGATATCACATAGGTACTTTTTTAAGAGGGGAGTGGAGGCGTGGCTGAACAGGGAATACACAAGGGTGCACAGCTGATCTGCCAGCAAAGAAGCCAAATTCAAAGCAGGGTTCATGCCCATTGAACTCAGCTGGCCAGGAAGAGTAGAAGGCTGCACCATGAAGGGATTGCGGGGCGCCACTCAGCATGGCTGGTGAGCTGGGGGCTGCATGCAGAATGCAGGGTTTGGGTCTGGGCTTCCTGTGATAGCAGTGAGGCAGGAAAGGATGGACCAGAGCTGAGCATCTATGATTCCTTGCAGCCAGGCAGAGTCACCAAAACCAAGGAACACAAACCTCTGGGAAGCAGAAGGTGTGCCCATCCGACACCTTCAGGGTTGTAATCTCCCTCCCGTGGAATAGTAAAACCAAATTCAAGAACCCCCTTGCCAGGCATATATCCATAGGGGAAAGAAACAGAATCTCCAAAGGACCCCATTATGAATTTTAATGAGATGCTATGCTGGCTCCTTCTCATGGAGAAACAGCAGAGAGATTCAACTGAATCTCTGAAAACGGCAGAGAGATTAGAAATTGCTGCAGCAAGAAGTATTCAGGGCCCCACTCAACCTCAACTCTCACACAGAGCTGCCATCAGTGCCAAGAAGAAAGAGCTGACTCTTTTAAACAGATTCGTCCCACACATGAAACAGACAGCTAATTCATTGGAAATTATACATTCACAGAAATAATCTGGAATAGACAAAGATGTGTGGCGCAGGCACAGGAAACACTCACCATCTTCCCTGAAGGCTGAACAGCATCTCCTTGGAGGTGATCCAAGGATCCTACCCTCCTGACCACACCAGAGGCTCCCTATGAAGGCAGGTAAAGGTGGTACATGCGGTGCTATCAGACATTAGATGAACCAACCCTAGAACCCTAGGCCTTGCTCTGATAAAAAGCCAGCAGGGCAGAACAATGAAGACCAACCAAGCCTGAAGGAGACAGCTACAGACTGTGGATCACTTGGAGCCTCAAACAGGCTGCCTAGAGCTAGACTGGGACACCAGCTGACATGAGGGGTGGATCCTGAAGGAGAAGACAGTGGGTGAACAAACACTAAATTCTGCTGAGATAAATTCCACCTCGTTCTTCTTCATTATCTGTGCTATTTTTCACCTGCATATTTTTAACACTTTCTTTGTCTTCAATTTTGTTCCTATTATTTCATTATATATTTTATTTTATTTTGTTTCATGTATATTTTTATTTTTATTACTTTTTAATTTTTATTTTAGTTTTAATTCCAGTCTCATATTTTACTCTTCCCTTTTCTTACTCCAGTTTCCCTTCAACCTTCTCTTTCCTATTTTTGTTTACAATTTTATTTTTTTCCTTTCTACTCCTGGTTTCTATTCCTCACTCTTACTGTTTCTCTTCCCCCCATCCCCTCAAAACCATTTTTCTTTCCATTAGTCATTTCACACTCTTTTTCCCTTTATTATAATATCCTTATTGTCATTCATCTTTATTAATATTTGCTCAATTTTCATTGATATTGGGGCTATTGTTGCATTTCTTCAATTCTATCTCTAGGTGTTCATAATTTTTTTTATTTTTAAATCTCATATTTTACTGTTCCCTTATCCTACTCCATTTCACCTTCCTCTTGTCCTGTCTTATTTTCATTTTAAATTTTATCTTCTCCCTTTCTTGGCCTGGTTTCTAACCTTTATATTTATTATTTCTCCTCCTTCTATCCTATCAAAATTAATTTTCTTTCCTTTAGATATCTCACAATCATTTTTTTCCTCTTTCTTTTCCCTTTCTTATAATATTATTATTCTCTTTCCACTATTACCAATAATGGTACAATAGTGGTACTTTGCTACTTTGTTGTGGATATTGCTGAGGTGGTTGTTTTACTGCAATTTCATTTCTATTTTTTCACTATTATTTTCTCTAAACATCATATCATACTATTCCCTTGTTTTACTACAGTTTGCAGTATTCTCTCCCTATTTTACTTACATGGTAAATTTTATTTTCTCCTTTGCCTTGTTTCTATTCCCTACTCTTACTATTTCTCCTCTCTCTACCCTCTCAAAATCATTTTTCTTCCCATTAGTCACCTCATATTCTTTTTTCTTTTCATATAATATTCTTATTCTTTTCCCACCATTATAAATCTTAGCTTATTTGTTGCTTATATCATGGTAGTGGTTGGGAGGTACTTATGCTGGTGTGTGTTTTTATTTGCGGTTTGGTTTTGTTTTGTTCTGGCAGCACCTGTACAATAGTATATAAGATGTGGTGGGGGTTGTGACTCTCAGTCAGCCTGCCTGAGGGGAGAAACCACCAATGAACAAGACAAAAACAAACAAAACCCAATTGCAACAAGGGAGCACACAAAAACTGTATAAAGGATATCCCTAGCATATCCAGCTCCAAAGTTTGGGGAGACCCACAGGACTCCTACCACAGAAGGCCAATCTACAAAGATAGGGCATCAAAGCAGATCAATCTAATACACAGAAACAAATTTAAAAAGCCACAAAAAATGGGGAGACAAAGAAAAAATAATAAAAAAGGAAGGATCCCCAGAAAGAGTGCTAAGTGAAATTGACATAAGCAATTTATCAGACATAGAGTTCAAAGTAATGGTTATAAGGATACTAAAGGAACTCAGTGAGAACTACAAGAAACTTCGTGGGAATAATAGCACTACAAAAAGGATGTAAAAACTATGAATAAGAACCACTAGGAAATGAAGAACACAAGTTATGAAATGAAGTCTACACAAGAAAGAATTAACAGCAGCTAGATGAAGTGAAGGATTGAATCAATGACTTGGAAGACAGGGTAGAGCAAAACACCTAGTCAGTGCAACAAAATGAAAACAGATTCAAAAAGACCAAGATAGTTTAAGGGAGCTGCAGGACAACATGAAAAGTAACAATATTCACGTTATAGGGATTCCAGAAGAAGAAAAAGAGCAAGAAATAAAAAACCTATTTGTAAAAAATAATGACAGAAAACTTCCTAATTTGGTAACAGAAAAAGCCACACAAGTTCAGGAAGCACAGAAGGTCCCAATAAAGATGAACTCAAAGAGGCCCACTCCAAACACACCATATTAAAATGGCAGAATTTAAAGACAAAGATAAAATGTAAAGGTAGCAAGGGAGAAACAGCTAGTAACATACCAGGGAGCTCCAATAATGCTATCAGCTGATTTCTCAACAGAAACAATGTAAGCCAGAAGGGAATGGCAAAAAATATTCTGAATAATGAAAGGCAAAGTCCTGTAAACAATCCTAATCTACCCAAAAAGGCTCTTATTTAAAATGAAAGGTGAAAGGAGGAGCTTCCCAGACCAAAAAAACAAAACAAAACAAAACAACTAAACGAGTACATCTCAACCAAACCAGCACTGCAAGAGATACTAAAGAAATTACTTTAAGAAAATGAAGAAGAGAGAAAGTGAGAAACAGAGAGAATAAGAACACAGGCACAAAGGGAAAAATGACAATGAATTAATACCTATCAATAATAACTTTAAAATAAATGGAGTAAATGTTCTAATCAAAAGACACAGGATAGCTGAATGGATAAGAAAACAAGACCTACATATTTGCTGTATACAAGAGATGCACCTCAGAACAAAAGATCTAAACAGGCTGAAAGTAAAGGGATGGAAAACATATTCCAAGCAAATGGGCATGAAAAACATACTGGGGTAACAGTACACATATCAGATGAAATATACTTCAAAACAGAGGCCATAATAAGACACAGAAAAGGTCACTACATAATAATTGAGGGAGTAGTACAACTAGAGGATATAACCCTTGTAAACACATATGCACCCAACATAGGAGCACCTAAATACATAACAAAAATTGTGTAGGACTTTAGGAAGGAGATAGACACCAATACAGTCATAATAGGGGATTTTAACACCCCACATCAACAATTGGCAGATCATCCAAACCAAAAATCAACAAAGATATTGTGGCATTGAATGACACCCTAGATCAAATAGACTTAATTGATATTTACAGAGCATTTCACCCCAAAGAACCAAAATATATATTCTTTACAAATGAACTTGGATCATTCTAAAAAATAGACCACAAGGTAGGATACAAAACTAGCCTCAAGAAATTCAAGAAAATTGAAATCATATCAAGCATCTTCTGGGATCACAATGGCTTAAAACAAGAAACCAACATCAAGGAAAAAACATGAAAGCATTCAAATACATGAAGACTGTGTAACATGCTATTAAATAATGAATAAGTTAACAATGAGATCAAAGAAGAAATAAAAAGCTATCTGAAAACAAATGAAAATAAACAAACAGCCAAAAAGCTGTGAGACACAGCAAAGACAGCCCTGAGAGGGAAATTCATAGCAATACAGGGTTACCTGAAGAAGATAGAAAAATTTCAGATAAACAACCTAACCTTACATCTAAAAACTAAAAGAATGAAACAAACAAAGCCCAGAGA
The DNA here is from genome assembly GCA_004027475.1 of Anoura caudifer. Lineage (NCBI taxonomy): Eukaryota > Metazoa > Chordata > Mammalia > Chiroptera > Phyllostomidae > Anoura > Anoura caudifer. The sequence continues at coordinate 36,838 of PVKU01006170.1, forward strand.
GAGTAGGAGGAAGAAAATAATAAAGATCAGAGCAGAATTAAATGACATAGAGACTAAAAGAACAATTAAAGGAATCAATAATTCCAGGAGCTGGTTCTTTGAAAAGATAAACAAAATTGATAAACCTTTAACCAAACTCATCAAGAAAGGAAGAGGACCCAAATAAGTAAAATCAGAAATGAAAGAGAAGTAACAAGCATTACTGCAGAAATACAAAGGATTATAAGAAATTACTAGGAAAAACTATATGCCAAGAAATTGGCAACCTGGGCAAAATGGATAAATTTCTAGAAACACACAATCTTCCAAAACTTAATCAAGAAGAAGCAGAAAGCCTGATTTAGACCAATATCAACTAGCGAAATCAAAGCAGTAATCAAAAAATTCCTGGCACAAAAAAAGTCCTGGACTGAATGACTTCACAGGCGATTTTAACAAAAATTCAAAACTAACTCCTATTCTTTTCAAAGTATTCCAAAAAATTCATGAAGAAGGAAGAATTCCAAGCTTTTTTCACAAGGCCATTATTACCCAAATTCCAAGACCAAGTAAAGACACAACATGGAAAGAAAATCACAGGCCAATATCTCTGATGAACATAGATGCTAAAATCCTCAACAAAATATTGGCAATCTAGATCCAGCAATACATTAAAAAAATGAGCATACACCATGATCAAGTGGGATTCATCTCAGTGATATAAGGATGGTACAATATTCACAAATAAATACACATAATCTACCACATAAACAAAATGAAAGACAAAAACCACATATCATATCAATAGATGCTGAAAAAGCATTTGATAAAATCCAGCACCCATTTATCATGAAAACACTCAGTAAAGTTGGAATAGAGGAAACATACATCAGCATAATAAAGGCCATATATGAGAAACCTACTGCCAACATCATACTCAATAGGAAAAAACTACAAGTGTTCCTCTTAAGATCAGGAACAGGAAGAGGGTACCCTCTTTAACCTCTCTTATGCTATATAGAACTGGAAGATCTAGCCACAGCAGTTAGACAAGAAAAACAAATAAAACACATCCAAATTAGGAAGGAGGAAGTAAAACTGTCATTATTTGCAGATGACATGACAGTGTGCACAGAATATCCTGTAGTCTCCACTAAACAGCTACTCAACCTAATAAGTGAATTTGGGAAAGTTGCAAGATACAAAGTCAGTATTCAGAAATCTATGGCATTTTTGTACACCAACAATGAACTAGATGAAAGACAAACTAGGGAAAAAATCCTATTTACTATAGCAGTAGGAAAAATGAAATGCCTAGGAATAAATTTAAAGGAGGTAAAAGACCTATACTCAGAAAACCATACAACACTGAAGAAAGAAATTGAGGAACATACAAATAAATGGAAGCATATACCCAGTTCATGGATTGGAAGAATTAACATCATTAAAATGTCCATACTACCCAAAGCAGTCTATAGATTCAAAGCAATCCCTATTAAAATACCAATGACATATTTCACTGATCTAGAACAAATACTCCAGAAATTTATATGGCACCAAATTAGACCCCAAATAGCCACAGCAATCCTGAGAAAGAAGAATAAAATTGGAGAGATCGCAATACCTGATGTCAAACAATATTATAAGGCCACTATAATCAAAACAGTCTGTTACTGGCATAAGAACAGACACACAGAACAATGGAACAGATTAGAGATCCCAGATATAAACTCACATCTCTATGATCAATTAATATTCAACAAAGAGGGCACGAGCATACAATGGAGTAAAAATAGCCTCTTCGATAAATGATGTTGGGATAATTGGACTGGTACATGGAAAAAAAATGAAACTAATTACCAACTTATACCATACACCAGAATGAACTCAAAATGGATAAAAGACTTAAATATGTTATGATATCATAAAAGTCTTAGTGGAAAACATAGGTAGTAAAATTTCAGATATCCCACATAGGAATATGTTTGTTGATATATGTCCTAGGACAAAGGAAATAAAGAAAAAATAAACAAATGGGCTACATCAAATTAAAAAGCTTTTGCATGGCTAAAGACACAATCATCATAATGAAAAGTGAATTGACTGTGTGGGAGAACATATTTTCCAATGACACATTAGACAAGGGTTTAATCTCCAAAATATACAAAGAACTCATACAACTCAACACCACAAAGACAAACAATCCAATCAAAAAAAGTCAGCAAAGGACCTGAACAGACACTTCTCCAAGGAGGACATACAGAGTCCCCTCAGATATATGAAAAGAGGCTCAGCATCACTAGCCATCAGAGTGATGCAAATTAAAACTCTAATGAGATATCACCTCACACCTGTGAGAATGGCTATCATGAATAAATCAACAATCAAGTGCTGGTGAGGATGTAGAGAAAAGGGAACCCTAGTGCACTGTTGGTGGGAAGGCAGACTGGTACAGACACTGTGATAACAGTATGGAGTTGCCTCACAAAATTAGAAATGAAACTGCCAAGGGAATGGGAGTACTGGGGGTACAAAAGGGAAAAATTGGGACAACTGTAATTGCATATCAGTAAAATATATTTTTTAAAAAAACTAAAATAAATAAATACCAAAAAATGCAACTGCCTTATGACCCAGTGATTTGCACTGCTGGGACTGTTCCCTAAGAACCCGGAAACACTAATTCAAAAGAATCTATGCACCCCAATATTCATAGCAGCACAATTTACAATGGCCCAGTGCTAGAAACAGCCTAAGTGCCCACCAGTAGATGAGTGGATCAAAAAATTATGGTACATTTACACAATGAAATACTACACAGCAGAAAGAAAGAAGAAATTCCTACCTTTTATGACAGCATGGATGGAACTGGAGACTATTATGCTAAGTGAAATAAGCCAGTCAGTTAAAAACAAATACCATATGATCTCACTTGTAAAAGGAATCTAATGAACAAAATAATCTAATGAGCAAAATAGAATCAGAAACATGGAAATATGGAACAGACTGACTGTTGCCAGGGATTGGTGGGGAATTGTGGTGGAAAGAAGGGGAAGGGACTAGACAAAGAACATGTATGAATGGCCCATGGACATGGACAACAGTGTGGGGATTGAGTGTGGGAGCGGGGTAAGCTGAGTGGAAGAGGGCAAAGGAGGAAACATTGGGACAACTGTAATAGAATAATAATTTTAAAAATCCTAAAACTGTTTAAAAAAGTGATAAAATAAGTAATACCTTCACATTGCTCTCACTATGTACCAGGCACTATTGTAAGCACTTTATATATTAACTCAATTAAAATGACATGGGCTCTGACAAAACTCTGACTTAACTGATTTCTTTGGACTTAGGAATAAAAAAAGATGAGAAATTGTGTTTGAATGTGTGAGGAAATAAAGTCCTCCTTAAAAAATAAATAAAATAAAAATTTCCACCTTCAATCATCTATGTTTTTCTCTCTTGCAAGAAATTTTTGGTTAAGTTACCAAAACTTCAGTCAAGCATTTGTCAAAATCATATTGAATTCTGAATAGACATATTTCAAAGAGAGAGCTGATCAAACTTGACAGCAGGGAAGTGAAAAGAAAATTTATGTGAATGGACATTCAGTTCTGTGCCTGGCATAAGAAAATGTACCTAGATTTCCACCAACATCCTCTCTGGAATTTGAGAACTCAGTAAATGGCTTTTCCCTCTTTGTGGATTGGGGAAGACTTGCCCTGCATTAGAAACAGAGCTGCCTTAGCCCTGGGATTCAAGGTTAGCTCAGACCTAGAGACGAAACCCACAGGTTGTCTGAGAAAAACCAAGCTGTGACTGCCCTCTATTGGAAAGGTCTGGATGACCAGCCTCAGATTCTTCCACAGGACCCGGAAGCAAGTTCCTCTCCAAATCTTCCTCTAGCCAACTAAGCCGGCAAATATGCTCTCTAGACCAGTTGCTATAACTTCTACCCTACCTGCTCTAACTTGATGCCATTATGGTTCTTTCTTCTGAAGTCTGTACTGTACCTTCTTAAGTAGTGCTAAGTAAGAAAGCCTTGCAATTTTTACTTTGCCTAATTATTAACCAAGGTGACATTCTGCCACAAGCTTGAGAGTTCTCTCACCCAATTCTACCCAAAACACCAAAGTACTTCCTCTTTGGAGCTGAGATGAGAGAAATGGACTACCAGCGCATCTGGCTGTTTCACAGTTCACTAATTACTCTATACATTTGCTGAGTTTCCTTCTTGTAATACAAGGCTACGGGCTATTGATATTAAAAATGGCTGGAAGGAATGGTACAAAAATAGAAAAACACTGGGTTAGAAAAAGAAAGCTTAGTTCTAATACTAGCTTTATCAGTCCAGGCCTCATTTATACATATGTGAAAGGAAAGAGATGAACTATATCACTATTTCCAATTTAAGGTCCTTAGTCTCCCAGAAATTCTAGAATGTAATAAAAAGAATCTATAAACTACAAGGGACTATACATGAATAACAATTCCTATGCTAACTATAACACCCTATTTCTAAAGACTTTAATTCTAATTAATTATAGTAAGACATATAATTATTATAATTACCTTTGTCCTAAATTAATATTTGGTTTTTAATTTACAGATTATTACTTACATCATTCAAAAATCTTGGGGCCTAACCTCTCTGAGGATTTAATGACTTTACATTATCATTTAAGCCAAAGTTGATCCACTCATCATTTTCATCTCTATAACTATCAGGTACCTCCTTAATCACCTCTCCCATAGTTATCTCTGAGACTACCTGGGGAGGCACACAAATGCCTCCACCAAAGGAAGTTCTATTATTGTTCTTATGTCAGCTAGGTGCAGGCTATCTGTAAACCCATCTAGGATTACAAATATCACCCAAGTGGTTGCAGAGAGAGTCTAGGGTTGTCTGCCAAGCCCCTGAGTTGTCTCCTTGAAACTCAAGTACTGCAAAAGCCTTGGGATGCTGACAAGCTCATGAACCCTTTATTTTTTACTGCCCATAGGCTAAGCCAGATTGAGCACAGAAGGAGGGAGAAGGGCTTCTCTATATAAAGTTCATACACAGCCATGGACACTTGCCAAGTTGAAAGCTGAGAAAGGGACCAATTGCTCTCAAGCTCTATTTTATAATCTCTAGAGCCTCACCCCATTTCCTCTTCATTCTTTGAAGAGGAGAAAAGGGAAAATATAAATTTACTCTCTGGGCTCTGTTCTGTCATACAAATTAGTTAGTTCCCTAGCACAGCAGATCTCTTGGTGAACAGATTTACTCAGTGGAGTTAGTGGAGGAAAAAAGTAATAAAAGAAAATCTTGGTGGTGATAAAATTTGAGGATTCTCCATACAACCCAAAGCAATTTACAGATTCAATGCAATACCTATCAAAGTACCAATGGCGTATTTCACAGACATAGAACAAACACTTCAAAAATTCATGTGGAACCATAAACAACCCCAAATAGCTGCAGCAATTTTGAGAAAGAAGAGCAAAGTAGGAGGGATCACAATATCTGACATCAAACTGTATTACAAAGACACTGTAAACAAAACATCCTGGTACTGGTATAAAAACAGACACATGAACAAATGGAACAGAACAGAGAGCCCAGAAATAAACCCACATTTCTACAGTTAATTAATATTTGACAAAGGAAACAACAGCATAAAATGGAGCAAAAATATCTTCTTCAACAAATGGTGTTGGGAGAGCTAGACAGCTACATGCAAAAAAAATGAAAGTTGATTGCAAATTTACACCATACAGAAAAATAAATTCAAGGTGGATAAAAGACTTAAATATAAGTCATGACGCCATAAAAGTCCTAGAGGAGAACATAGGCAGGAAAATCTCAGATATTCCACGCAGCAATATTTTCACTGATATGTCCCCTAGAGCAAGGGACATGAAGGAAAGAATAAACAAATGGGATCTCATCAAAATAAAAAGCTTCTGCATGGCTAGAGAAAACCATATTAAAATAAAAAGAGAACCAACCATATGGGAAAACATATTTGCCAATGATACCTCAGACAAGGGTTTGATCTCCAAAATATATAAAGAACTTACATGACTACACTCTAAGAAGACAAGCAAACCAATTACAAAATGGGCAAAGCACTTGAACAGACACTTCTTCAAGGACATACAGAGGGTCCAGAGACATAAGAAAAGATGCTCAGTATCGCTAACCATCAGAGAGATGAAAATTAAAACCACAATGAGATACCACTTCATACCATTGAGAATGCTCTTCGTAAACAAAGCAAAAAACAAGTGTTGGAGAGGTTGTGGAGAAAAGGGAACCCTAGTGCACTGTTGGTGGGATTGCATACTGGTACAATCACTATGGAAAACAGTATGGAATCTTCTCAGAAAACTAAAAATAGAATTGCCTTTTGACCCAGTAATTCCACTGCTGGGATTATATCCTAAGAACCCTGAAACACCAATCCAAAAGAACCTATGCACCCCAATGTTCATAGCAGCACAATTTGCAATAGCCAAGTGCTGGAAGCAACCTAGGTGCCCATCAGTAAATGAATGGATCTAAAAACTATGGTATATTTACACAATGGAATTTTAGGCAGCAGAAAGAAAGAAGGAGCTTCTCCCTTTGCCACAGCATGGATGGAACTGGAAAGCATTATGCTAAGCGAAATAAGCCAGGCGGTGAAAAACAAATACCATATGACCTCACCTTTAACAGGAACCTAATCAACAAAACAAACAAACAAAACAAAACAAAAATATAACCACTGAAATAGAGAACAGGCTGACAGTGACCAGAGGGGAGGGAATTTCAGGGGAAAAGGGGAAGGGTTTGCAGGGACAAGTATAAAGGACACATGGACAAAAACTGGGGAGGGGGGTGGAAATGGGAGGGAGGTGGAAAGGGCTGGGGGCATGGGCTAGGATGGGAGCAAAAGACAGAAAACCATACTTGAACAACAATTAAAATTTAAAAAAGAAAATTTAAAAAAAATGAGGACTCTGAGCTGTATAGTGCTAAAGCCCCTTTCAAGACATCCTTGATGGTACAACCCTTCTGGCACCCTCTTGTCCTCACCAGGAATATGAGAGTTTTCCTTATCTGGCTTTCTTGGAAAACATTCTCCCTATCATCATTCCTACCACTACCTCCTCCCATCAATCCAATACTTGTTCTCGATTCTTTCCTCTCTTCTCCTAACAAGCATTATATATGGCATCTATGAAGTACAATCTTTATTGTCTACATTGTTTTTATTTTTCCTACTCTCAGATTTCACCAAAGAGCAATTTGAGAGCTTAATATTGATGTCTTTTTTCTCACATTTTTTATTGTTGTTCAAGTATAGTTTTCTCCATTTTGCCACCACCACTCCCTCCACCCCAGCCATCCCCATTTCCCACCCTTGATCCCACCCTGCTTTGGATTTGTCCATGTGTCCTTTGTACATGTTCCTGACAATCCTTCCCCATTTCCCCCCCCCCCATTATTTCCTCCCACTTCCCCTCTGGTTACTGTCAGTTTGTTCTTAATTTCAATGTTTTTTGTTATATTTTGCTTGCTTATTTGTATTGCTGATTAAGTTCCACTTATAGGTAGATCATTTGTCTTTTACTCCCTGGCTTATTTCACTTAGCATAATGCTCTCCACATCCATCCATGCTGTCGCAAAGGGTAGGAGCTCCTTCTTTCTTTCTGCTGCATAGTATTCCTTTGTGCAAATGTACCACAGTTTTTTGATCCACTCATTTACCGGTGAGCACTTAGGCTGTTTCCAGCACTTGGGTATTGTAAATTGTGCTGCTATAAACATTGGGGTGCATAGGTTCTTTTGAATTGGTGTTTTTTATATTATAATAATATCTACAAATTTATTGAGTGCTTATAATAGGTGCTTTAGAGATATCATCTGTTTTAATGTCACATTGTGATAAACTTAGTTCTATCGCCACCTAGAGGATAAAGAAAACAGTCATTTGTCCATAGCCAATTAAATGGCAGAGCAAGGATTCAAAACCAAATCTGTCTGAATGCAAACCCATGTTCTTAAATCTCTGCTCAGAAATGAACTAACAACAAGGAAGAACACAAAAAGAGGCCTCTGCAGCCAAAATAAATTTCACATAATTCATGCACTAAAGCTTATTAACTCATCTCCACAAGAATCCCTCAGGTTCTTAATCAGGACATAAATATTCAGTCTAATCCTAATCAAAATTCTAGATGATCTGTTTTCTAAATCTTTAGATAGGAAATAGCATGTTGAAAGCAGTGAGAAGAGTAACAGAGGTAAAAGGTGTAATCATCAGCTCCAGAGAAAACAAGAAACTATAAAAATTAGTCCCACAAAATGAAATTTTTTCAGCACACTGGAACTGTTTAGAGGTCAATAGCTCTACGTGCTAGTATCAGATGAATGCATCTGTTGATGTTCATAAGTTCAGGGAAATCTTTTTGTCACACTCATGCCCCACTTACAGTAACTCCATTAAAGCTTCCAGAAGACAAGGATCAGAAGCTGCATATTCTCACATACACATTTGTTTAACTTAAACACAACTTTCCGCATTGAATATTCTAGGATACTGTTGGAAACAATTGGTTTTACCCAACATGAAAATTGAATTTATGAGGCCATTGAATATCTATACATAATATAAATCCATTTTTGCAAAGCTCAAAAAGCAAAACAAACAAAATGCATTGTTTAGAAACACATGATTAAAATGACTTTAAAAATGAAATACATGATAAAAGCAATTTTTTTAATGCAAGGGAATAATGACTCTAAAATTTGAGGTAGTGCTTCCCTCCAGGAGGAGTCAGAGATGCAATAAGCAAATAAACAATTTAAAAATGGACAAAGATTTAAACAGACATTCATCCAATAAGCTAACAGAAACATGAAAAGATGCTCAGCATCATCACTCATTAGGAAAGTGCACATCAAAACCAAGTTCCTCACCCACTAGAATAAGTGAGTAAAAAAGACAAGCAATGACAAGTGTTGCAAAGACGTACTGAAAATGGAACCCTCACACCCTGCTAGTGAGACTATAAAGTGATGAGGCCACTTTGGAAAGTAGCTTGGCAGTTTCTTAAAAAAGTTAAACAAATTTCCCATCTGACGAAGCAATTCCACACTTAGGTGTCTATTCAAGAGAAACAAAACCACATGTCCACAAAAAAACATGTACACAAATATTCAGAGCAGCATTATGCACAAAAGCCAAAAAAGTAGAAATATCTCAAATGTCCATCAAGTGGTAAATAGATAAACCAGATGTGGTCTATCCATAGGATGGATAACTATTCAGCAATGAAAAGGAATGAACCTCAAAAACATGCTCAGTGAAAGATGCCAGACAAAAAAGAACACCTATTATGTCATTTTATTTATGTGAAATGTCCTAGAAAGGCAAATATAGAGAGAAAGAAAGTATATTAGTAGTTCACTGGGACTGGAGCGGGGAATAGAGAGTTCTAAATGAGCACAAAATTTCTTTTTAGAGTGGTGGAAATGTTCCAAAGTTAGATTCTGATAGATAATTGTACAACCCAAAAATACACTAAAATTCATTGAACAGTTCATTTGAAATAGGTGAATTACATGATATGTAAATTATATCTTAATAAAATGCTCCTGTAAAGCATAACAGATTTCAACTTCTTCCTCTTTAACATTTTAATAGACTACCCACATTGTTCAAAATCCTTTCTTAATTTTTCTTAATTAAAGCAAAACCTGACCATGCTGTTTATCTCCTAGTCTGCATAGCTGTCAGGTGAGGAGGAGAGGCTTAATTACCCACAAATTACTCTCATTATCATTCCTTCCAATTTAAACAACCATAGTGTAGTTATGAGTAATGTCACAAAAAATCTAGGTGTGGGCACACCTAGATTGCAGCCTTGCATCTGCATGGGTCATATGAGAATATGTCACGTTTTTTGTTAAAGTCAGAGAAATAAAGTTGACAGTGGCTCTTTTTTTAAAATTGGCTTTTCTTGATCCACCTTTAAATTTATAGATAGATAGATAGATAGATGATAGATAGATAGATAGATAGATAGATAGATAAAGAGGTGATAGATAATTTTTATCTCTATATTTCTATCTACCTATACCCATCTACAGGGCAAGATGAAAACCAGCTGAACATGGCTGAAATGTATAAAATTCAATAAAAAGAAAAAATTAATTTAGAGACATCTTTGCTCTTCTTCTGAGAAAGGACTCTTTTAGTTCTTCACACAGAACTTGGCAAGGTTCAACATTGTCTTTCATTTATATTTCTCCCGGGACTCAGGTGAATGTGTCTGTCATCGTTGTTTTTAGTGGAGACATACTCTTTACATTTCTGTTTGGTCTATTATTGCTCTGGAGTTTGCAGTGTTTTTTTTGTTGTTGTTGTTTTGTTTTGTTTTGTGTTTTTTGTTTTTTTTTTTAAATCTGGCTGATTTGAAAGCATTTTAGAAGACCTAGGATGGACTTTAATGGTTTTGTTTATCCTTTTTTTGTAGAGTGAGTTCTTTCTACCCTACAAAATGAAAAACTTATTTGGGGGAACACAGCATAGACTGGCATATTTTTCTCAGCTCTGTGTGGCATGTGGTGATGAGGCCAGAACTGTTAGACCAAGACAGAAATGCCATGAAGAGTGCATTAGCACTGCACGGTACACAGCCTCATTTGCTATTGTTGGTGATGCAAAAGGAAAAAACACAGCAGCAGCAAGGGATACATGAATTATTTCCCTCTTTATTCATCACTTTATGTTCAACCAGATGGAGCTGACTGGCAGGAATGAAAACAGCAATGGAGAATTTTCCACTTGTTAATAATTTAGATGTTAATGTAAATATACGTTAATGATCATCTTAGAAGTGCCCTGGACTTTATTTAGTTTTTCTTGTTCAGGGGCTTTCCTTTTCCTGGAATATGTTCCTCTTTCCCTTCATAAAAAATTCTATTCCTTAGAGACTACAACAGGAAAAGAATATTAATGGGAAAAGTGGGTAAGTCTGAATAAAATCTGTGGTGTAGTGAATAGTATTGTACCAATGTAGATGTACCACTTTTTTAAAAATATATTTTTTGATTATGCTATCATTGTTGTCCCATTTTCCCCCTTTATTCCACTCCACCCTGCACCCCCTCCTGCCATCATTCCCCCACCTTAGTTCATGTCCATGGGTCATACACGTAAGTTCTTTGGCTTCTCCATTTCCCATACTATTCTTAACTTCCCCCTGTCCATTTTGTGCCTACCTTTTATGCCTCTTATTTCCTCCCTTGCCCTCCCTGCTGATAACCCTCCAGGTGATGTCCATTTCTGTGATTCTGTGCCGGTTCTGTTTGTTTGCTTACTTCCTTTCTATTTTCTTAGGTATGGTTGTTGATAGCTGTGAATTTGTTGTCATTTTACTGTTTGTATTTTTTATCTTCTTTTTCTTAGATAAGTTTCTTTAATATTTCATATAATAAGGGCTTGGTAATGATGAACTCCTTTAACTTGACCTTATCTGGGAAGCACTTTATCTGCCCTTTCATTCTAAATGAAAGCTTTGCTGGATAGAGTAATCTTGGATGTAGGTCCTGTCCTTTCACAACTTGGAATACTTCTTTCCAGCCCCTTCTTACCTACAAGCTTTCTTTTGAGAAATCAGCTGATGGTCTTATGGGAACTCCTTTGTAGGTAACTGTCTCCTTTACTGTTGCTGCTTTTAAGATTCTTTTTTTAGTTTAAACTAAGGCACATCATAATTACTTTACCTTAAATTTACTTTACGTTAAATTACTAACGTAATTATGATGTGTCTTGGTGTGTTCCACCTTGGCTCCAACTGCTTTGGGACTCTCTGAGCTTCCTGGACTTCTTGGGAGTCTATTTCCTTTGCCAGATTAAGGAAGTTCTCATTCATTATTTGTTCAAATAAGTTTTCAATTTCTTGGTCTTCTTCTTCTCCTTCTGGCACCCCTATGATTCGGACGTTGGGATGTTTAAAGTTGTCCCAGAGGTTCCTAAGCCTCTCCTCATATTTTTGAATTCTTGTTTCTTCATTCTGTTCTGGTTTAATGTTTGTTTCTTCCTTCTGCTCCAAGATGTTGATGTGAGTCCTGATTTCCTTCCCTTCACTGTTGGTTCCCTGTACATTTTCCATTATTTTACTTGTCATAGCCTTCACTTTTTCCTCTATTTTGCAACCATACTCAACCATTTCTATGAGCATCCTGATTACCAGTGTCTTGAACTGTGCATCTGATAGGTTGGCTATCTCTTCATCACTTAGTTGTATTTTTTCTGGAGCTTTGATCTGTGCTTTCATTTGGACCATATTTTTTTATTATTTTTAATACATTTTATTGATTATGCTATTACAGTTATCCCATTCCCCCCCTTCACTCCCCCCCTCCACACACCCTCCCACTCACATTCCCCCTCTTTATTTCATGTTCATGGTTCATACATATAAATTCTTCGGCTTCTACTTTTCCATTTCTACTATTCTACTATTCTACTATTTCCATTTCTACTATTCTCACCTTCTCCCTGGGCCATATTTTTTTGTCCTGGTGCACCTGTTAGGTAGTAAGGGGCACAGCCTTAGGTATTCACCAGGGTGGGGCAAGCCACTTTGCTGCATTGTGATGCTGTGTGGGGAAGCGGCCAGAGAGGGAACAACTAGCTTGCTCAGCTCCTGGCCAGCTTTCAGTCACTTCCTCAGCTACCCACAAGCAAACTGGGCCCTTCTGGTGCTGATTCCCAGATAGATGGTTTTGTGTACATTCTAGGACCCTGTGGATTTCCCCAATGAACTCTCCTATGAGGCTGGGAGTTTCTCCCACTGCCTCAACCCCCACAGGATTTTTCATCAGAGGTTTTGAGGTTTTAGTTCCCCGTGCTGAAATCATGGCTTGTGTGGTCTATCTCACTCCCCAGTTGTTCCTCCCAGTTTATACTCAGGCTAAATGTACAACCCCGTGCTCTGCCAGCCTCAGCCTTGTGGTGAGTCCTCTGTGCCCTGGCTGCCAGCTGCCCATCTCTGCCCCGGCTACCAGTGTGGATGAGTGTTTCTTCTTTAACTCTTTGGTTGTCTGACTTCCATACAGTTCAATTTTCTGCCAGTTCTGGGTTTTTATTTTAAATTTGTTGTTGTCCTTCTTTTGGTTGTGCGACAAGGCAAAGTATATCTACCTATGCCTCCATCTTGTCCAGAAGTCTGATATATACCACTTTTGATCATTGTACCAATTGTATGTAAGATGTTGACATGAGGGAAAATTAGGTGAAGGGTATAATAGAATCTTCTGTACTATCTTTGCAATTCATCTGCAAATCCAAATATATTTCATAATAAAACCGCTAAAGAAAAAAAACCTCAGGAAAGTTACTAAACTTACAACAACATAATTCTACTCCCCATGTAAAAGTTGAATCATATATCTTCCCCATATTTGCTTTTATTACCCCACAGTGAAAAGTGAAACTTTATATAATATACTCTTGTGGTCTTTTATTTCATTAGAGCACATGTCACATTCTATCTTTTGCCATTGACATAGATGTTTAATTTCTCCTACTAGAAAAGAAGAATGAGTTAAAACCAATGGGTTATATATGAGTTTCTATATGAGTTTAAATCCTAGTTCAACCAACCATGGACAAATGACTTCAACTCCCTATTTAGTTTCTTCATCTAAAAATGTTGAAATAATAAGTTAACCATAGGTAAGTTGGAATTAGGTGCATACAAATCTTTGAACAAAACCTAGCACATAGCAGGTGATCAAAATATGCATTTATATTATGGTTCCCTTTACCATTATTGCTAGACTAAGTACCATATTATCAGTAGCCTTCTTGTTCAAGTTCACAGAGCCTGAAATGTGGATACTCAACAATGGGTTAGTGAATTTAAGTGGCTCCAGAATGCAGTTTTTCAGTTTGATATGTTTGTCTAATATTCTCATTTTACTCAATATTCTGCTCTAAATTATTATCATTTCCTTTAAAGTGTTTTTAATTCATATACAAATGCATTTAGTCTCATATCTAGCCCAACCCAGTGAATTTTTTCATCAAACTACAGTAAATAGGAGAAGTTTTTTTTCTTACAAAGTTATTGAATAAACCTTTAATGTTTCTCTTTTCTTTGAAGCAGGAGTTCACCTCTCATGAGCTGCTCACTAGCCAACATCACATTCTTGAGCATGTTAGTACCCCTTCAAGGGAACCCTGCTCAAAATCTTCAGTGCTTTCCCTTGTTTTTTAATATCTTCATTTCAAATAACTGAGCAAACTTTATGTAGTCTAACCCTACTCGCACCTATGTGCTTTGAGACTTACAAAAAAATGGATAGGCCTGAAGTAAAGTAGAATGACATTTTCACTTAATTTTCATAGTAATATTCTAAAAATGTTTATTAGCATAAGTTTAGTTATTTTCTTATTCCTTCTTTCTTTCATGAAGGAATGAGAAAATAACTTTCATAAACATAGGCATTTATTAGTGTTCATCTATTTTTTCTCACAACAAAACATTCTAAAACATAGCGGGCTAAAAAATCTTTTTAATCTCTCACAGCTCTGAGGTATAACTGATCTCAGCTATGTGGGTTGTTTGTGTATTTTTTTGGAGTGGGCGTCTCTCAGAAGTCATGTCTACCATACTCTGGAAGCCAGATGGCTTGAACATTCAAGATGGCTACTCACATGGCTGGTTTTAATGATGGCTTTGGTTGAAAGCTCAACTGGGGCTAGTACACCTATACATATCCTCTTCGTGTGGCTTGGGCTTTCCATGGCATGTGGCTAGAGGCAAGCGAGTTAGGACTATACTCAAAACTGGCACAGAAGCATTTCTGTCATATTCTATCACCAGGGCAGCCACAGCATCTATCCATATTTAAGAGGGTGAAGAAACAAACTCCTATAACTTGATGGGACAGTGACAAGCTCACAATGCCGAAGATCATTTAGTCTTCTGTGGAAAATAAAATCTGCCATGATTAGCAAACCAGTACAACAGTCATGCAATCTGTTATTTAAGAATGATGACCTTTTAGTTGCTCCGAATACACTTTTCATTAAAAAAAATCACCTGAGGCAAGTGTAATACCATTCTAGAGATAGGATTCAGCTAACCATATTTTAATTGAGCTTATTGGGTTAACAAAACCATACAGGTTTCAAGTGTACAACTCAACAAAACATCTGCACACTGCATTGTGTGTCCATCACCCAAAGTAAAGTCCTCTTCCATTCCTATTTATACCCCCTTTACCCACCTCCACCTACCCCCAGCCCCCTTTTCCTCTGGCTATCATCATAGTGTTGTCTTTCTGTATGTATGTATGTATATGTATATACAATGTATAAAATCATCTGAGTGTATGTATGTATATGTACAATGTACATATGCACAGAAAGACAACAGTATATGTATATACATATATATGTGTATATACATATACATATACTATATATTTGGCTTAATCCCTTCACCTTTTTCTCACCCAGCTGCCCCAAGCCTTGTCCCCTCTTATAGCCATCAGTCTGTTCTGTGTATCTATGCTTCTATTTCTATTTTGTTTGTTACATTATTTTGTTCATTAGATTCCACATATAATGAGATCATACAGTATTTGTCTTTCTCTGACTGGCTTACTTCACTTAGCATAATATTCTCCAGTTCATCCATACTGTCACAAAAGGTAAGATTTCCTTCTTAAAAATCCTAAAAGAAAACATAGGCACTAAAATATTATGCATTTCTTATAGCAATAGTTTTTGCCAATATATCTCCTAAAACAAGGGAAACAAAGAAAAAAATAAAGAAATGGGACTACATCAAACTAAAAAGCTTTTGCATGGGAAAAAAAAAAGAGCCCATCAACAAAATGAAAAGGCAACCCACTGAACGGAAAAACATATTGGTCAATGATATATCTGATAAAGGGGGGTTAATATTCAAAAAATATAAAGAACTTAATACAACTCAACACCAAGAAAACAATCCAATTTTTAAAAGGGCAACAGATATGAATAGAAACTTCTCCAAAGGGGGCATACAGCCAAATATATGGTGACAGAAGATGACGACTTTGAGTGGTGGGAACATGATGCAATAACTATAGAGATCATGTATCATTGATACGTACACTTCAGACTTCCAGTCAAGATGGTAGTGTAGATAAACATAGCTTGCCTCCTTGCACAACCACATCAAAATTACAACTAAACTATAGAACAACCATCACTCAGAACCATCAAAATGAGTTGAATGCAAGTCTGACAACTATGGAATTAAAGAAACCACATCTATCTGTTACAGGAGAAACATGGTTCTTCTTGCTGACACAATAAAGAATTACAGATAAGCAAGCCTATTAGTGTGCAAGCAAAGTTTGTTAGTGTTAAGTTCTTATGGAAGAGAATGGGCCTAGCTAAGCTGGGGGTAGAAGGCAAGAGTTTGAGTGGCAAGAGCAAGGGTGGCAAGAGGAATCAGGTCCTTGATTACCCGACTTGAGTGATGGGAGAGGCTGTGGCACTTGACCCTATAGAACACTTACTACATTAGGCCACACTACCAAGACAGAGAGTCTTAGCAGCTCTACCTAATACATAGAAACAAACACAGGGAGGCCGCCAAAATGAGGAGACAAAGAAACATGACCCAAATAAAAGAAGAGATCAAAACTCTAGAAAAAGAACTAAACAAATGGGAGATAAGCAATCGACCAGATGCAGAGTTCAGAACACTGGTTATAAGGATGCTCAAGGAACTTAGTGAGGACCTCAACAGCATAATAAAGATCCAGTCAGCCATGAATGATATACTAATTGAAGGAAAGAACAATTTACAGGGAAACAACAGTAGAGTGGATGGAGCCAAGAATCAAATCAATGGTTTGGAACATAAGGAAGAAAAAGATAATCAATCAGAAAAATGAGAAGAAAAAAGAATCCAAAAAATGAGAATAGTGTAAGCAAACTGCAGGACAACTTCAAGCATTTCAACATTCACATCATAAAGAGTGCCAGACAGAGAAGAGAATGAGCAGGAAATTGAAAATCTATTTGAAAAAATAATGAAAGAAAATCCCTTCCCTAATCTGGAGAAGGAAATATACATGCAAGTCTAGGAAGCACAGAGAGTCCCAAACAAGATGGATGTAAAAAGGCCCCCTCCAAGACACATCATAGATAAATTCCAAAGATAAAAATCAGGATTTTAAATGCAGCAAGAGAAGAGCAGTTAGTTACCTACAGGGGCATCCCCACAAGATTGCTGGCTGATTTATCAAAAGAAACTTTGCAGGCTAGAAGAGATTGGCAAGAAATATTCAAGGTCATGAAAAGCATAGACCTACAGCCAAGATTGCCCTATCCAGCAAAGATATCATCTAGAATTGAAGGACAAATAAAAAACTTCCTAGACAAGAAAAACTAAAGGAGTTCATCATCACCAAATCATTATTATATGATATGTTAAAGGAACTTATTTAAGAAAAACAAGATCAAAACTATGATCAATAAAATAGCAATAAATACATATCCATCAACTATTGAAACTAAAAAACAAACTAAGCAAATGAGAAAACAAGAGACAGAACCATGGGTAAGGAGAGCATTTTGTTGGTTGCCAGATGGGAGGGGGTTTTGGGGGAATGGGTGAAGAGGTGAGGGGATTAAGAAGTACAAATATGCAGTTACAGAATAGTCATATAGATTTAAAGTACAGTATAAGAAATGGAGTAGCCAAAGAACTTATCTGCATTACCCATGGACATGAACAAAGGTGTGGGGATGGCCTGAGGGAGTGGAGGGTTCCTGGTGGAAGGGGCAAAGGGGGAAAAATTGGGACAACTAATAGAATAATTAATAAAACATACTTTAAAAATTAAAAAAACAAAAGCATAGAAAAATGTACACTTGAGACCCATATAATCTTATTAACTTGTTATCCCAATAAATTTAATTTAAAAAGCAGAAAAATGAAGACATACAAATGTTCAATAAACATATGAAAAACATGCTCTATGTCATCAGAGACATGGAAATTGAATCCACAATGAGATATCACCTCACACCTATCAGAATGACCATCATTAATAAATTAACAACCAATGCTGGCAAGGATGTGGAGAAAAGTAAAGGAAATCCTCATGCACTATTGGTGGGAATGCAGACTGGTGCACCCACTGTGAAAAACAGTATGGTATTTTCTCAAAAACCTAAAAATGGAACTGCCTTTTGACCTAGGAATTCCACTTTGGGGAATATATCTGAAGAAACCCAAAACACTAATTCAAAAGAATATATGCACCCCTATATTCATTGCAGTGTTATTTACAATCACCAAGGTATGGAAGCAGGCCAAGTGCCCATCAGTAGATAAATGGATCTAAAAAGATATAGTACATGTACACAAAGGCACACTATTCAGCCATAAAAAAAAAAGATGGAAATCTTACCTTTTGCAACATCATGGATGGACCTGGAAAATATTATGCTAAGTGGAATAAGCCTGTTAAAAAGAAAAATACATATTATTTCACTTACATGTGGAATCTAATGAACAAAATAAACACACAAAATGGAAATAGACCCATAGATATACAGAACAGACTGATGGGTATCAGAGAGGAGGGGGGTTAAGGAGCTGGGTAAAATAGGTGAAGGAATTAAGAAAACAACTTCATAGATACTTCATATGGTGATAGCCAAACGGAAAGGAGGGTGGGGGCTAAGAAGAAGGTAAAAAGGGGATAATTGGTGACAGAAAGAGACTTGACTTTGGATTTATTAACCAATATAAACCCAATAAATTCAATAAAAGTATATTTTTAAGTGTGTAATCTAAATGCACAAGGTCAATGGACAGGGCTGGCTTAAAACTTTTCACTAAAGAAGTGATAAACCTGGGGCGTGACCACCCACCATCACCTACCTGCACAGTTCAGAATTTATAATCAGATAACCATGGGAAGTTACTTCTCGTACAACCCCTTTTTTCATCCATAAACAAAATAATTTGCTAAAAATTACTGCAAAGACTGGTCATAATGGTAGAACTGAGTTCAAAGCTTTTTGTATCTGTGCACTATGCAGCAAAGTGAGGACTTTATTTATTCAGAAAGAGAGAAAAAGTCAGGAATGGTTTCAGCCTGGGGGTTGTAGCCGTTTCTCCTATTCCCTTTTTAATTAATAAGTGCTCATCCTAAGATGAGAGCTAAAACAAAACTGAATAATTTTATATATTAAAATGGTAAAAACTAAAAGGAAAAGTCCTTGATCTTTGAATTTTCTGTTTATTTGTCTTTTCTTGGGAAAAGCCATTAAATAAGTTTATGCTGTTCATTGCTTGTTACTACTTTCCATAAACTGGGTTGCAAGTCTGGGCAGGAAAATCCCTTCTCCCTTGGCTCACTGAGGCCTCCACAGTTCCAGGTGGCTGCTCCTGCTTGGTGAGCAAAGACTAATTGTTGATGTAAATAATTTACAAGGCATTTCCTACAAATTTCTCGAAATTCTTAGCACATATTCCAATAGCTGCGATGTCAGATGCATCCAGATCAAACTGATCTCTGCTGATACCGTGCGCACTTACACCACAGAAGCCAGCAGTTCCTGTAACACCTTTGTGATTTTACTGTTACTTTTGGATTCTCACAAATGAAAACCAAGTGCAAAATGTCAGTAAAAGCTTAATAACCTTCCACATTACTTTTCAGCTAAAGCCTAAATTTATGCCAAGAAAGGAATTAGTAATAATCTTCTCTTTGAGAAAGGATTTTTGGGTCCTGTTACTGTCATTTTATTTTATTTTATTTTGTTTTGTTTTGTTTTTTGTTGTCGTTGTGCTGGATTGCTAAATTGAGAGAATTCACTCTAACTTTTTTCTTTCTTTAATCAATACTTATAAAATACACAACAAACCATTAGCAACACAGCTTGTAGAAGCACTGCCATGTCCCGTTGGCTTCAGCCAGAGCTAAAGAATTTATCTTCAATTAGTGTGACATTCTGTAACTCAGGTTACTACAAAAGACAATAAAAAATTAAATGAGACTGTCTATTAGTTAAGAATTGTTACCATGGTCATGACCTATATGCAATGTATTATTATATTAACTCAATTTTGGCAAGAGTTCTGTCCAGAAAGTATCCAGCCACGGAATATGAAATATAGAGACGTTCATTGAAGAAGATACAAGAAACATTGTACATAGGACAATGATGCCTCAGTCCCCTTCAAAGTAGGCACCTGGGAACCTCACATAGTTCTCCCAGTCACCATCAGCTGTCCTGTCATATTTTCCTGAATCTCATTGATGATCTGAAATCTCTTCCCTTTCAGTGGTGATTTTAGATTTGGGAAAAGCCAGATAATGCAGGGCACCAAATCTGGGCTGTAGGGGGGCTGAGTCACCTGGGTGATTTGATGTTTCACCAAAAAACTCTTCATGAGATGTGATGCATGACCAGACACATTGTCATGATGAAGCTGCCAGTCACCAGTTGCCCTCAGCTACAGCCTTCTGAATCAGCTGTTCTGCTTGTTGCAGGCCTTCCAGAAGATGAATAAACTTAACACATTTTTGACCATCTTTGAAACATTTGTGTCACACTTTTATTTGCACCGCACTCTCTGCATCATCCCCAGAGCCTTCTCAGTCATCCAAATAGTTTCCACAGAAGAATATTCAAGCTTACACAAAATTTGATACAGATTCATTGTCCTACTCACTCAGTCATTTTGATTGCAACAGCCACACAGTACACATGCTCACTCAATGGCACCTACTGCCCCCACTGACTACTACAATGAAGTCATTGTTCATACATGTGCATTCCAGTCCACTCTCCTTGGCTGCCAGGTTACATTGATGTTAAGCAAACTGTTCTTTTATATTAACAATGGCTGGACTTTTTCCAGATAGACTTCACATATATATACATACACACACACAAAAAAAAAAAAAAAAAGCACAAAGAAGGTGGTGTAGTTCTGTTATTAATTTCCAATCTTGTATCATAAGGATGCTGGAGTAATCCTTCAAGACCAAGGGTAAGACAGAAATTTATGTCCATATTTGATCCAGATATAGATATGGATGTAGATGCAGATCTAGATACAGATATATAGCCATAGTTTCTTATTTTTTTATTTGTTTGTTTTTCACTATTCTGTAGTATTTGGCTAATTGTCTTCTCATGACTCTTGTTCCTAGACCTTAATGCCTATTGTTGGGATGATTATTTTCTTGCATCTCTCTGAACACATTTTCTCAAAGTTTACTTTATTAACCTCACCTCCAAAAGTATTTTATTTCCTTTTCTGAAATAGGTTATGACTGTTACCTAGACATTCTCATTCTCTCTCTTTCTCTCTTTCATCTGTGATGATGTTATAAGGGGTCTACCTTAGGAAACCATAGTAATTGTACAAAGACCCCAGAATTACACCTACTACCCAAAATGATGGAGTCTAACTTACACTATTATAAAGTTAAATTGCACCCTGGCTGATGTAGCTCAGTGGGTTGAGTGCCAACCTGTGAACCAAAGGGTGGCTCGTTTGTTTCCTGGTCAGGGCACATGCCTGGGTTGTGGGCCAGGTCCCCAGCAGGGAGCACACGAGAGCAAACCACAAATTGATGCTTCTCTCCCTCTCTCCCTCCTGTCCCCTCTCTCTAAAAATAAATAAATAAAATCTATTTTTAAAGTTAAATTGCTTTATTTTCCTTACTTTACTATTGTATATTCATTTTTGTAGGCTGCATGTGTTAACATATATTTTAATAATTATTACTTAAGAAACAAAATTAGGACTTACTCCATCTTCCTCCATGACTACTGAGACTCCACTACTGACAATTTTTCTTCCAGTTCTGAGAAAATGGTAAAATTGGGGGATTCATTAAATGTGGTTTATATAAAGTGTTAAAGAAATAAATATAAGAAAAATGTCACTGGTTGATTTTCATTCCACTAATTGAAGTTCCATTGCTAGAACTCTCATCTGCTATTTCAGTTTCTAAACATAACTTACCAAATAATTTAATTCATATTCTCCAAACATTGTGCCAGACAATGTGCTAAGGGCTTAGAAAAGAAAGATAAGAGTTCTTTTTGTCAAGGAGATGAGAGTCTACCTAAAGACAAAACACATAAATAACAGGATAATTAACTCATCTTAGAAAAATTAACATGTAACAGAGTTTTCAATAGAAATAGAGGATGCACTTTATTATGTATGGTCATATTTATGGAACTAAAATAACTCTTTTCAATTTCTTCAAGGCTTTGCTCAAGCAAGGCCTTCCCTGACCACTCTATTCAAAACTGCATCCTACCTCACCCCTTATTTTGCCCACTTTTGCTTTTATTCAATAGCACTTGTTACCTTCTGATATATTATGTAATTGAGTTCTCGATTATGCTTGTTTACTGTCTCCATCTGCTAGAATGGAAGCTCTACTGGGGCAGGGATGTTTAATTGTTCACTGATCCATCCCAAGAGCCTATGACACCCCTGCCAATTATACGTCTTCAACAAATTGTTTGTTGAATGATTGACTGAGTGAATGCTTTGTAATTTAAATGAATTAGATCAGATTAGATATAGAGTAGACAATATAATATATGTGGAGAGAGATTAGACTCACTACATGCATTAGACCATAATGTATGTATATGGATTAAACTATTTGTAATACTATATTAGACCAGACTATAACTATATTGAACTATATAGTCATTACATAATCTAACTAATCCATCTAATATAATGTGTGGATTTCTTGGCCAGCATAAGCTGGTAATCAAGTGACTGTTCAGTAACATAAAGTGAAACTTTAATCCCCCCTTAAATTGTTTATTTTTTATACATGTATATATACTCAGAGACATATATGTGTATATGTACATGCATATGTGTGTATAAACATGTGTGTGTATACACACACACATGTCCGGGGCATCTTGGACTTAATTCTGACTTCCCAAGAGCTCGAGCGCTTAAGCAATGTATGTTTAGGACAATGAGACACCACCACACACCTGTTAGAGCATTGAGAATCCAAAACACCGGTAACAGCAAATGCTGTGAGGATGTGGAGCAACAGGAATTCTAGTTCATTGCTAGTGGGAATGCAAGATAGTACAGCCACTTTGGAAAACAGTTTGGCAAATTATAACAAAATTAACCATATCCTTACCACATAACCCATCAATTGCGCTCCTTAGTATTTATGCAAATGAGTTGGAATTTTTATCTCCACAAAAATTGTGCACAGATGTTTATAGCAGTTTATTCACATCTGTCAAACTTGGGAGCAACCAAATGCCCAGCAATAAGTGAGTGAATACGTAAACTGTGGTACATCCAGACCATAAAACATTGTTTTGGGGTAAAAAAGAGATGAAAAGAAATGGAAGAAACTTAAGTGCATATTAGTTAGTGAAAAAAGCTCATCTGCAAAGGTTACACTCTATATGACTGCAGCTATGTGGCATTCTGAAAAGGACAAAACTAAGGAGATAGTAAAGAAATCAATGGGTGCCAGGAAGTAGGGGGAGACAAGGATAAGTAGGTGGAACACAGAGGATTTTTAGGGCAGCAAAGCTACTCTGTATGATACTGTTATGGAATGTACAACCCCCAGAGTGAACCCTGGTTTAAACAATGAACCTAATATAAACTATGGTAATGATACATTAATTAAGATTCATCGATTGTAACAATTGTACCCCTCTGGTGGGCAATGTTGACAGCCAGGCAGCCTGTGCACATGTGGGGACAGAGGGTGTATGGGAACACTCTGTAATTTCTACTCAAATTTGCTGTGAATCTAGAACTCCCCTAAAAACTACAGTCTATTAATTTAAAAATACATATGGATATATGGATATATTTGATGTACTAGGGAGGCCAATTCAAATGGAAGGAAATATTTGAAACTCTTGCTTTGTTTTTAAAGTAGGAAAACATAAACCAAATTTATGTTGCATAGGGAGAGAGAAAAAATTAACACATTTTAAAAACCTACTTACACAATAACTCTCTACTACTTCTACAACTTTTCTATAATTCTATAAAATCTATTACATGCTACGATAACCCTATGGTATATGTACTATTTCCATTTTACAAAGAAATGAATGGAGGCTCAGGGTGAGTCAGCAACATTTCTGGGTCTGCTAGAAAAGGGCTGTGCCCACTGTTTCCACTGTTAAGTCTGCTGCTGAAGTAGTATTCCATTCCCTCCTCTGGACCACACTGTGTCTTTAAAGCAGCATTGTAGACATGGTGCTGATGTGGAATCTTAAGAAAGCAACACTGGATTTTCTATTTTCACATTTATTTTTAATTCAGAGAAGTGATTAATAGAAATGGAAAGATCCTTGAAGTATTCCTAGAATTTTACCCTCCATTGAACTAGATATCACTAAACGTACTGCATTTTGAATATCAGAAAATAAAATATCACGGGCATTCCATATGACTTAAAATTAAGATGGTCTCTAATGATAAAAGATCTGCCCTGGCTGGTGTGACTTAGTTTGTTGGGTATCGTCCCACAAACAAAAATGTTGCTATTTCAATTCCTGGTCAAGGCACACACATGGGTTGCAGGTTTGGTTCCCAGTCACAGCATGTGCAAGAGGCAAGAGATCCATGTTCTCCCTCACATCAGTGTTTCTCTCCCTCTCTTTCTCTCTCCCTTCCCTCTCTCTAAAATCAATTTTAAAATTTTTAAATAAAGATAAAAGATTTATTTTCTTTTAAAAAACAGAGTCCAAACATTTATATGTGCAACATACAAAATTAATAGAAAATATTCTAGTTATTTTATCTGCAGAACAAAAGCAGCTATTTCATTTTCTATACTTTTCAGCTACTTATGAAGAATGAGGTGTACATTGATTACAGTCTCTCTATTAAAATGTGCCAGATCTGAAGAGTATCTTTCATGACAACCATTAGCTGTGAACACTCTTCCTTTAGTATTTCAATGGCACCTTTGACCAATTCCAGTATTTTTTTCTTCTGTGAGCCCTAAACTCATTTCTAGGTCTATAAAACTTTAATTTATTCATCCAAATACTATTCTGTGAGCACCTGCTGAAGGCCAAGCATGATAGTTTTCACATCTTTTAAAATAGCTATCAAGCTTCTTCCTGTATCTGACATTTTGAGTGATGTCAAGACCCCTCCAAATTCTTAGATGGTTGATAATAAAGTAGACATAAGAAAAGGGTCAGTAGTAGAGGCATTCTCAAGATTTTTGAATGTTAAATGGGTTGCCAGTTTTCTCAAGAAATCTTTATTTCTGTAGCAACTTCATAATAGGAGAGTCACTTGCCTTGGGAGGTGCAACAGGTTACTTTGAAAACACTCCAGTGACTAGTGAGAGTGTGCACTGCATGTGGAGGAAGAGCCCAGGAAGATCCCAGAGCCTATTTCAGCACTTGATATAGAAGCCAACCTTAGGTAAAGTCTCTTACACAATGTAGGCATTCACTGAGACAGAGGCAGAATCCTCCAGGTGAAGGGGACCTTTGAGATCAAAGTAACCTATTATAGTTGAGTTCTTCCCTCCTGAAAACACCCTGAGAACATATATTAGCAAAGTGAGTTTTGACACGTTTAATACCTACAGACTTACATCTGCTTCTTGGGGCATAAATCAGGAGTTATCAGGATACTCCTGTAATTTAAGAAATGATACCTTATTTCATCATCCATTAACAAAAACTACTTTGCACCAGCATGACGTTATTTTCTCCTACAACTTTAGATGAGTTAGTT
Source organism: Anoura caudifer (assembly GCA_004027475.1). Taxonomy (NCBI): domain Eukaryota; kingdom Metazoa; phylum Chordata; class Mammalia; order Chiroptera; family Phyllostomidae; genus Anoura; species Anoura caudifer. The sequence goes on from PVKU01006170.1 coordinate 62,630, forward strand.
TGCAAAAGCCATTTGACTTTTTAATTGATATTATAAATCTCCTTCTCTCTGAAATCACAGCTGTTAAAATCTCTATTTTATTTCACTAATCAATGATACTTAAATTTAATGTTCTTCCCCAAAGCCTTAGTTTGTACCAAATACAGCAAACTTATTGTTCTAACTCAACCATAAGACAGGATGAGATACTGAGAAATAGAGCTCTGTCAGCTTGCGTGAGTCATGGGCATTTGCGAGTGAATGGAAAATCAAGAGCATCCCTGAAGATATGTGGCAGGGAAGAGGCAGAGCTTTTTTTTTACTTTTATTTTTATTGTTGACACTATTACAGAGATGTCCCCTTTGCCCCCTCCCCTTGCTCCCTCCACTCAAAGCCCTGAGTGCACAGACTGTATGTTGAATGTTACAAAATTTATTTGATATAATATTTGTGTATTATTTTAGTAACACAAAGGCAGCTAATTTCATCTCAGGTTTCTAACATCATGCTGAAAAGAATGCAGCCCAATCAGAGGTCAAATTTGCCAGCCAGGAGTTTAGAGCCAGTTGCCTCCAATCTGCCTGGAGGAAGACATCGTTGGCCTGACCCACAGCCCTGATAGGGTCCAGATTGCTCTCTAAAAGACAAGGGTTTGTTTAAGAGGTTTAAAGGAGCAGGTGACTAAATTAAACACACTTTAGGCTGTTAATTTTCTTTGAAAAATTTGTTTGTGTGCTTGTTTGTTTCTTTAAATATGTTCTTGGCTTCTGCCCCTAATTAGCAGGTGATCTGAGTATTTTATTTAATAGCATTTCCTCTGAACTAGACACTGTTCTGTTTTAATATTAACTCATTGACATCTTAAAAACAACTCAATTCTGTATGTACAGTTATCATGATCCCCAATTTACAAATGAATAAATTGAGCCATTCAGAATTTAAGTAATCTGCCAGAGGCCACACAGCTAATAAATGATGGAGGAACATTGTGAAGCCAAGAAGTCTGGCTCCAGAACACAGAGCTATGCACTGGCCCATTATGTTATGCTGACTCTCTCATACACACACTTTGTGTATTATAGATACAGCATATACTGTATATCATTTATTGTGTGCTTACTGGGTGTCAGGTGCAATGCTGAACTCTATGTGATTGATGTCATTTTCTTCCTATTAACCCTATGAGATAAAGACTACATTTAACTGATTAGGAAATGGGCTCAGAAAGACACAGCCCTTCGTCCCTTGTCACACTACCAAGGAGTGGTGGGGATAAGACCTATCCCGGGTCCAACTGGGTCCAAAGCCCATAATGTAACAACTCAACTAAAATGTTTTTGCTACTATTTGTTAAAATGGGGCCAATGAATCCCTTGATGAAATGTAAAGGGACGGAGAGTTGGGCCAAGATGGAAGCTTAGGTAGAAACCCTTTGCTTCCTCGCACAACCAAAAGGAGGATAACAACCAATCTAAAATCAATAAGCAACCAGAAGTGCCAGAAAATCAAACTGCATGGAACTCCAACGACCACAGAATTAAAGAAATAGTCAAACAGAACAACCAGACTGGTAAAGCGGCAGATGGAGAGAAACCACAGTGAAGTAATGGACTGCATAAAAGGGGCTGACTAACTGAGACTCAGAGGTGGCTGTGAACTATGGCAGTTGCCGTGGTGGGAGAAAATCCCAGTTTCACACGAGAGTTCATTGAAAAGTGCACTAGAGATGAGCAGGTGAGCAGCACTCTTCCCTCTCTGGCCCCTCCCCCACAGGCAGCCAGGCAGTGTCATCACACAGCAAGGAGGGATGCCCTTCCCAGGTGAACACCTAAGGCCCCGCCCACTTACAACTTAACAGGGACCCTGAACAAAGAAATAGTACCAAAATGAAAGAACAGAGCCAAACCTCAGAAAGAGAGCTAAACAATGAGGAGATAGCCAACCTATCTGATGTAGAATTTAAAGCCCTGGTAATCAAAATGCTCACAGAACTGATTGAGCTTGGTCAAAAAATGAAAGAGGACCAAAATGAAATAAAGCAAAATATTCAGGAAACAAACAGTGACAGGAAGAAAACCAGGACTCAAATCAATGACTTGGCACAAAAGGAAGAAATAAACATCCAACCTGAACAGAATGAAAAAATAAGAATTTTAAAAAGTGAAGAGAGTCTTACAAACATCTGGAACAACCTGAAACATTCCAATATCGAAATCATGGGGGTGCCAAAAGGAGAAGAACAATAGCAATAAATTGAAAACTTATTTGAACAAATAATGTTGGAAAACTTCCCCAATCTGTTGAAGGAAATAGACTTTCAGGAAGTCCAGGAAGCCCAGAGAGTCCCAAAGAAGAACACACCAAGGCACATCATCATTAAGCTACCCAAGATTAAAGACAAAGAGAGAATTTTAAAAGCAGCAAGTGGAGAGGAAAGAGTTACCTACAAAGGAGTGCTCATAAGGTTATCAACTGATTTCTCAAAAGAAACCTTACAGGCAAGAAGAGGCTGGGAAGAAGTATTCCAAGTCATGAAAGGCAAGGACCTACATCCAAGATTACTCTATCCAGCAAAGCTATCATTTAGAACAGAAGGGCAGATAAAGTGCTTCCCAGATAAGGTCAAGTTAAAGGAGTTCATCATCACCAAGCTCTTATTACATGAAATGTTAAAGGGACATATCCAAGAAAAGGAAGATCAAAAATATGAACAGTAAAATGACAACAAACTCACAGCTATCAACAAATGAACCTAAAAAATAAAAGAAAGAAAAACAACTAAAACAAAAACTAAGCAAACAAATACAACAGGAACAGAATCGGATAAATAGAGATCACATGGAGGGTTTTCAGTGGGGCAGGAAAGGGGGGAATGGGGGGAAATATACATGGAAGAAGAAACATACTTGGTAGGCATTAAATAGATGAGGAGAGGTCAAAAATGGTATAGGAAACAGAGAACTCAAAGAGCTTATATGTACAACCCATGGACATGAACTAAGGGAGGGGGATGCTGGAGGGTTGAGGGGGCAGGGTGGAGAGAGGATGAAGGGGGAAATATTGGGAACACTGTAATAGCATAGTCAATAAAATATAATTTTTAAAAAATATGAAGGGACAGGACAAATATCCAAACTTTAGGCTAATTGTGCTTTTATGATGCTTTCTCTAAAAATCTTGACAATGAAGTAAATCCAGAGTACCTTTACTCAGTCTAAACCCCAGCCTGTCCTCTTATTGCTGAGAACCTGGGACGCAGAGAAGTTCAGGATCTCTCTCCAAATCACGCGTATGCAAAGCCAGACCCACTCCCTGTTTGAGCTTTGTTCTGGAACTACATGGCACTTTGAAGCAGGGTGCATCCCAATTCATACAACAATTTGTATTCTGAGTGGATGCAACTGTATTTGTTTCTAAAATTCTTCTGTTGTCTGTGTGGAGCTCAGCAAATCTCTGTTGCTGAAATGATCTTTTTGGCTGTATTATGATAGCTTAAAGGTCCCTTTATTTATGCTTGCTGAAACATTTTCAATGAGTGCACAAAAATATTCATGTTTATATGATTTCCTGCTTTGTGATGCATCCTCCAAGATATTTTAAAAGTCCATTTACAGTCCTATTCATCTTTTGATACTATTTTATTAAAGAAAAAAAGACATGTTCTTTAAACGAAAGCCTAGAAATCTGTGCTTTTACTTGTGATTTTTAACTCAACAAGAAGAAAAAAAGAGCTTTTTTTAAAACAATGACCCCTTTTCCTCCCATTCATTGTGTGACCCAAGTTCATTCCTGTGCCAATCCTCACACACCTCTTGTATGGTCTGTGGTTCTGAAGTTGTGGCCTTCCTATTCCCAATTATTTCTGGGCCGTCTGCCATGTTCTTCCATACCTTGACCCAGTGCTCTTGCAAAGGCAGGGACAGTGGATGCAGGAGGCAGCCTGCTCCTTCACTCAGCATGGAGGTTTCTCTAATCCTTCAGCAAAAACAAAGATAGGAAACAATACCAACAGCAAGTCTGCCATGACTGTAGCAAGGAGAGACAGACTCCTCCCAGGTCAAGTATTTGATCACCTACCAGATTATCTTTCTTAAGATTTAAGAACATGGTAGTTTGGTCTCTTATAACTGGGACAATGGAGTTTATGTTTATATCTTGGGGGAATCACAGTTTGAACCTAGATGGTATTTTACCATTTGAATTTCCAGATCTCAAACTTACAGAGACACAGCTTATTAATGGTTCAAATTCTAGCAGGAAGTAAGGTTGGGAACAAAGTGTGAGTGGATAAACAAGAGGAATTCCTCAGGGCAATTGATTGACGTATTAAGGCCTCCAGAAGTTTTGTGCAGAGATGGTGGTAGATAGAAAAGAGAAGAAAATGAAGAAGTGGTTTTGGATAAGAAGAGGGTAGGGTAGAAATAGAAGACCACCATCTCTCATAGAGGCTAATGAAGATTCCATCTGTCTGTGTCTAGGAAGTATTGGGGTTCTCACCAATCCCCCTCACTGTCTCCCACCGGGACAGTCTCAGCAAGTGGACACTTATCCCCTGTGCCTCCTACAGTATGGGGAAAGGGGAGTGGAGGGCAGGAGAGGTTCTGTTCCTTTTGGTATTTTATAAGTGTACTTGGATTGGGGTAATTCTGTCTTCAGTACGTCTCTGCCTAAAATGGGATGGGTGGGTCCATCAATCAGATGGCATTTCTCAGAGTCACAAATTACCAGCACAGGGGTAATTACCTCACAAGGGTGGGGGCCTCATGCTCCCTCTGCGGAGGTGTCCCATTTAGGAAATGTGAACTGAGGTAACCTTGCAAGATAAAGTTCTCACATATAACAGATATTTGCTCCCTTGTTTCTTCTTTTTAAAACCTCAGAGAATTTTTTTTCCTCCTTCTTCACACATTCTTACCTATTACTAAGGAATCAAGACTTTTGAAATGTCATTGTCAGCACTTTCAGGCTATGATTTTCCTGTCTGATTAACAAAGGCCTCTTCTTGTACTTTCCCCTTTCAGAAAGGTACACACACTTGATTTATTCTTGATATTCACATGTAGCTTCCAACTCAACCTCCCACTGTTGACTTTCTGAACTTGACCTTGGGATGGTCTCAAAACTGAATGTGTTTACTAAGGCTGGTGGTTAAGTGCCCTTTTGTTGTGTATGGAGAGCATTCATGTACAAGAGGGATAATTTCTTCTGCACCTCTAATTTTTTATTTTAAAAGCATCACACCATCACCCTTCAGAACTGGCATATCATATTCATCAAATGGTCTTCTTGCTTTAGTTTGGAACTAAAGCACTGGCCAAGAATAGCCAACAACTGGAAATTTTGAGTGAAATTAATGTCTGGAATACTTTAGGTTAATAACAGCTTGCTTCCTTGAGTACTTACTGTGACAGTCAATGAGATGAAAGTTTTATGTATTTTATCTCATTTAATCCTCACAACACCATGAGGTAGGTAGCCCATTTTCCAGATCAAAAACTAAAGCTCACAGACTATCTTTTGCTCACAGCGGTCACACAGGTAATATGTGATAGAACAAGATTCAAATATACAACTGTTTGATTCCAAAACATTTCACTGCAGAACGTATGATTCTGCCTCGAGTGGAATGATTCTGTCTCAGGTAGAATGTGATTAAATAACACATTAGGACTATAAAAAGGGATTTCAGAAGTAAAATGTATGTTTTCCCTCACACAGCAATGCCCTCTTTCAGAGGAGAGAATTAAAATGTGAATTGGCAAGATTTCACAATTGGCTGAATAAGACTATCAGATTAAAAAGAATTATTAAAATAGTGTTGAAAGATCATTTTCTTTTGGAATTATATGAAAATTCTAGAGAAGCTTGAAAAGCGATGGGTACTAAAGGCTTTTCTGTTTGATGAAATACTTACTCTTTCTACCCTGTTTGACTTAGACTGTATAGAAAATGCCAGAGCCGAAGGGAAGTCACTCTCTCCACTTAGGGACCCTTTTCCTTTGCCAGATCCCTTGGCTTCTGGTGACACTTGTGTGAGTGTGTCTGTTGAGTGTGAGTGTGCCATTGATATGGGAGGAGGGCAAGTAGGATTCACCAGCATCTTTCAGGCACTGAGCACTGTGTTTTTCATATGTGCTCTCAATTAAATGCCACATCAACCCCATCAGCTGAGTGTGTTATCCCTATTTTATAGTGGAGCAAACTAAGGCTCAGAGAAGTCAAGTAACTTCTAAGTGGCAGAACTGGAATTCAAACCTAGGATTCTGTGTTATTGATTAAATAAGTATGAAATATGGTTCATAAAGTAGAATTTTAAATCAGTATTTACACAATTTTTTCAGAATGCAAGATTCATAGTATCAGGCATGATTTTATTTACTTGGCATGAGAAAGCCATACTTAATTAAAACTTTATTAAAATTTCTTAAAAATTTATTATAGTAGACTTCACGCACCCACAGTTTCACTTTCTGAAGTTTCAGTTATCCACAGTCAACCACAGTTTGAAAATATTAAATGGAAAATTCTAGAAAGAAACAATTCATAAGTTTTAAATTGCATGCCCTTCTGAGCAGCATGATGAAATCTCAAGCCATCACACTCCATTCACACTGGGTCAGGAACCATCCCTTTGTCCAGTAACCCCACACTGTATTCCCAACTGGCCATTAGTCACTTAGCAGCCCTCTCTGTAACCACATTGACTGTCATGGTTACTACAGTGCTGTGTCCAAGTAACTCTTCTCCTACTAAATAATGGCCTCAAAGCACAAGATGCTGCCAATTATTCAAATTTTCAAGTGATGCTGGCAATTCAGATATACCAGAGAGATGCCATAAAGTGTTTCCTTTGAGTGAAAAGGTGGGTACAGTATAATAAGGAATTTCAAGAGAGAGACAGAGACCACATTCACATGACTTTTATTGCAATATATTGTTATAATCTTTCTATTTTACTTTTAGTTAGTGTTGTTAATCTCTTACTGTGCTTAATATATACTGTGGGTATGTACAGGAAAAACAGTATATATAGGGTTTGGTTCTATCTGTGGTTTTAGGCATCCATTGGGGGGCTTGGAATGTATTCCCAACAGACAAGAGGGGACCACTGTACTTGTTTTCAAATGTAATGCTTTGCTATTAATGCTCTAGATATGCTTGTTAAAACTTTAATTAAACAGTTTACTTGAATCATGAGCATAATACTTGAAGCTTGGCACTGAATATTATAAATTGAAACACTAACAAATATGTTGTTTTAAATTCAGCTGTTTGCTTAGGGGGCACTGTGGACATTTATTGCTGGGAACCACCCTGCCTGGTTTCAGGAGCTGTAACCACCCCCCCCCCCCATGGCTAAGGCTGAGTGAGTGACCTTTGGACTGTGAGCCACTAAGGAGACAAAGCTTATCTCCCTGGCAGGAGTGCTGCTTCTGCTTCATCCATAACTGGCCCCTAGTGCTTGGTCAGTTAGCCAATGACGGGTAAGACCCCTCAAGGGAGGGGTTACCTAAGACAGGCACGACCACTTGGAAGGCCCTCAAGGAAGGACTTGGGGGGCTACAGCAAAAGGGGGTGACAGACCTCACCCCTAGGCTACCCTGACATAGCCTGAGTCCTCATCCTGTCTGTGAGAAGCCTCCTAATCTCTTGGCTGCCTTGCTAACTCTGGCTGACTTAAATCTGAAACAATGACAGAGGGCAGTAGAGTCCTGTGCTGGATAGGGTGGTTCCCTAGGTGATCAGGCCTGAGAAAGAATACATAAAATCCTCTGAAACCTGCTTTGCTAAGAATGCTGTCAATTAAATGATAAGGGTCTGAGCAGGAAATGAGTTTGTTTCCCAAAGTTTTGTAGCCCTTTAGCTGACAGACCCTGACTCAGGCTAAGCCCTCAGAGTTCTTTGTATGTTATCTCTTGTTTGATCCTTACTGCCTGACAATGATTAATGAACTTTACCTGTATTCCTGTGTAAAATGAACCCAATAAAAGTCCATTGAGGAAAAGGCTCTTGGCCCTTCTCCTTTGAGAGATCGGCCACCTTTCCTCCCCAGGCAGATCATGTCTTGGTAGACTTATTCTCATCTGTGGTGGCTGGGAGGGCCCTGTGGACAGAGCCCCCCCACAATTTATAAACCACTTGCTAAAAAAAGAGGCACCATTTTATATGGCAACACTGAAATACGTACCACAGAGATTTCTACTCTTGCTGTCTATTTCCAAAAAATGAAGGCCTCTGTTCATTCATGTTCTTCTTGATAGTTGTGAAAAAATCATTCCCATTCAAGCCTGAAGCACTTAGAGACAAAATAATTGCCAGTTTGGGGAACAAAAGAACAGTTTGAAACCATCTGTTTGACAGCAATCTTGTAATATGAAAGAGTTCTACTGGACAAATTTTGAGGTGGGACAAAGGCACTGGAAGGAAATAGAAAGTATGTATTTTATGTTACTACTCCATTCCAATATTTGTCATTAGACTTCTGAAGGTAACAAAAACTGATTTTTCTGTCCCCATTTTGTAATGTATATTCTCTTATAAAAGGAAGCAACTTTGCTGTTTTGCTCTTTTGAATTTTCCTCAGCTATAATGTACATGGCTTTAATAATAAATGAGGCAAGAGAAGAAGGTTCAGGCCTAAGCCCATGAGGACAGAGTTCTAATCTTAATTTTCTGTGAACAGTCAAATGTAAGCTACGATTATGGTCCTCTGGTGTCACAAACATGACCATCATACACACTCCCCTTGCATCTTCTACCTTCTTTCACCCGCAATAGGGGTAGGCATCTATGGATTCAGTTCAATGTTGTAGGCCTATGGATATTTAAATTAGAAGCTGGGCCTGCTAAACTGAGAAAATGATTCCAAGAAGTAGAGTTGCTAAATAGTGGTCTTTTTCATGGAAGTTTCTGTAGTTATATTGGAATTTGCTCATTGGGTATCTATACTATTCGTCCTTTCCTATTTGATTCCAGAGAGTATAGAAGATGCAACTAAAGATCACAGCTTGCAGTAAACTAAATTTAGAGAACAAGAAAACCTTGGATTAACACTTGGATTATACACATGTACTTTAAAAATTACACCATACATCACAAGTAGTGAAAAATCTTCCTCCTATCCTTGCCACATTCACCCAATTAATCATCTCTGTAAATAGTGCACATATTATGCTGGATATTTTAAATGTTGTTTCTGTTCACAGGGTAAAGTACTTTGGTAACCATGGATCCAGGATGTGGCATTTGGCTTTACAGGACCAAAAAGTCAATTTTTCCAGTACACTGAGAACTGATATTGGACTTTAAAAGACTAATTCAGTGCTATGTAAATTTTGTAAAATGCTAAATGTTAACCTAGAAATTAAAAGTATTTTTCAATTACATTTTATTGGCTATGCTGTTACAGTTGTCCTAATTTTACTCCCTTTGCCCTCCTCCACAAGCACCCCCAATTCCCTCAGGCAATCCCCACACCATTGTTCATGTCCATGGGTCATGTGTATAAGTTCTTTGGCTACTCCATTTCCTATACTGTACTTTACATCCCCCTAGCTATTCTATAACTACCTATCTGTGCTTCTTACTCCCCTCACCTATTCATCCATTCCCCCAAACCTCCTGCCCATCTGAAAACCTTCAAAACCCTCTCCATATCAATGATTCTGTCTCTGCTCTTCTTGTGTTTGCTTAGTTTGTTTTTTAGATTCAATTGTTGATAGATATGTATTTATTGTCATTTTATTGTTCATAGTTTTGATCTTCTTTTTCTTAAATAAATCCCTTTAACATTTCATATAATAACGGTTTTATAATGATGAACTCCTTTAGTTTTTTCTGGTTTGGGAAGCTCTGTATCTGTCCTTCAATTCCAAATGATATCTTTGCTGAGTAGAGCAATCTTGGCTATAGGTCCCTGCTTTTAATGACTTTGAATACACCTTGCCAATCCCTTCTAGACTGCAAAGTGTTTTTTGAGAAATCAGCTGACAGTCTTAGAACTCCCCTATAGGTAACTAACTTATTTTCTATGCTGTTTTTAGTATTCTCTCTTTATCTTTAACCAGTAACATTGCCATTATGATGTTTCTTGGAGTGGGCCTCTTTGCATTTATCTTGTTTGGTACTCTCTGTGCTTCCTGGACTTGCATGTCTATTTCTTCACCAAATTAGGAAAGTTTTCTTTCATTATTTTTTCAAATAGATTTCCAATTTCTTGCTCTTTCTCTTCTTCTGGCACCCCATATGATGCAAGAGTTGGAATGCTTGAAGTTGTCCCATAGGCTGCTTACACTGTTCTTGTTTTGGGAGGTTCTTTTTCCTCTTGCTCTTTTGATTGACTTTTTCTTCCTTATATTTCAAATCATTGATTTGATTCTTGGCTTCACCCAGTGTAATTACAAGAAACTGTTTTTTCCCTGAAAAGTGTTCTTTATTTCAAGTGTACTCTTAATTTTTGACTGGATCTTTTATGCTGTGGAGGTCCTCACGAAGTTCCTTGAGCATCCTTATAACCAGTTTTTTGAACTCCACATCTGATAGACTACTTATCTCCCATTTGTTTAGCTCTTTTTCTGGAGTTTTTATCTGTTCTTTCATTTGAGCCATGTTTCTTTGTCTCCTCATTTTGGCAATCTCCCTGTGTTTGTTTCTATGTATTAGGTAGAGCTACTATAACACCCTGTCTTGGTAGCGTGGCCTATTGTAGAAGGAGTTCTGTAGGGTCCAGCTGAATAATAGCCTCCTCTATCACCCAAGCTGGACACTCAAGGTGTGCTCTTCATGTGGGCTTAGTACACCCTACTCTTGTAGTTGAGCCTTGGTTGCTGTTAGCAGGTCAATGGGAGGGATTTACCCAGATCAGTTAGCTGCAAGGACTGGCTGTAACCACTGACCACCAACCACTGACCACCAACCACCACCCTCCATGGAAGATCACCTAGGTAGGAGCCAGATGGTGGTGCTCCAATGTGGCCTGTTGTTGACCACTGGGTGTGCAGGCTTAGGGTTTCCCAAGTGGTGCAAGCTAAGCACCACTTGGGAAACCTGTGTTCTGTCTGGGGCCACCCTGCCTGAGCTATAAAGCAATCTGAGATGGCTGCTACTTGTGCTGGGATAGGAGATTCTCAGTGGAAGTCAAGCTGTGATTCTAGGCTGGCTGTTGCTAGTGCCAGACCTGGAGCCATGTAGATTTCTGGGGACTCATTGAAGCCAGCTGTTGCTTGTTTGAGAGGATTTAGGAAGTTGTGGAACAAGAGCTAAGACCCACAGTTCATATGGGAAAGTCATGGTTAACAGCATGAGTGTAGCTGGGTGGGACAGAGTCTCAGGTGATCTCCATGGTAGGGCAAACAGTGTTAGCCAGATTGATGGAGTCAAATATGGCACCTGTCTGCCAGTTCTGTGTCCCTTTTGGAGGAGGGTTCAGAAAAGGCACAATGGCCTGTGCCTGCCTTTTTGGGGGGAGAAAGCTGTCTCCCAGCTCTTGCTTCGATGCCACAAAACAATTCTTTCCTGTATGCCACTGGTGCCTTTCAAGCTGCTACCTGGGTGTTGGAGCTCAGAGGAAGTGAGTCTGAGTAATTCCGTGTGAGGGTTCTTTAACAGGAACTGCTTAGGGCTCCAGAAGTTTCTTCCACTAACTCAATCCCCACTAGTTTTTGCAGCCAGAAGTTATAGGGACTTATCATCCTGACACTGGAACCCTGGGTTGGGGAGCCTGGTGTGGGTCCAGGACTCCTCACTCTGAGATATCCCTCCCAAATTTTTATCCACCACACGTGTATGTGAGATCAGCCTATTCTGTGTCTCTGCCATTCCTACCAGTTCCGGATGGGTGTGGTTTCTTTAATTCTGCAGTTGTCAGACTTCCACTCAACTTGATTTCTGTTGGTTCTGAGTGATGGTTGTTTCATAATTTAGTTGTAATTTTGATGTGGTTGTGTGAGGAGGCGGGCCTCGTTAACCATGCCTCCATCCTTACCAGATATCTCAAAAGTACTGATACATGCTATAAGAATCATTCTTTTCAAAGAGCCTAGAGCACATGTCTAGTGGTCAGGAATACTCTTCCTTAATAATGCTGTAAGACACTAGGATAGTCTTCAACTGTAACTTGTTTCTTCCTGAACAGTAAGAAATGTTCATTTTACATTAATATAATCCTATGCATAACCTGGTTATAAATTGATCTACTAGCTCTGAGTTTTGGTTTCTTTTATATGTTTATGTCCAAGATAATTTAAATGTATGTACACACACACCACACAAAACTACTACACAGTTTTGCACAGTAACATTATTTATAATAACCAAAACATAGAAACAACCCAAATGTCCATCAATTGACAAGTGAATAAATTAAAAATTTGTATATATCAGAATATTATTCAGCAACAAAAAGAAATAAGGTATTGATACATGCTGCAACATGGATAAATTTGAAAACATTATGTGAAGTGAAAGAAGGCAGTTCAAAAAGACCAGGTGATATATGATTTAATTTATAGGCAAGGTTCATAATAGGCAAATCTATAGAAGCAGAAAATTGTTTGTGGTTGCCAGAGGCTAGGGGAAAAGAGGAATGAGTGTTTGCTAATGAGTATGTGATTTGGTGTAGAGGAGGTAAGGGTAGTTAATAAAAATGTTCTAAAATTTAAAACTGGTGATGGTTGCTGTTATTAAAAATTATATTAAGTCAATTTTCAATATCAGGTTCTGAGATACTATTAACCATTCTCCATTTGTTTTCTATTGGTTCCAGTAACATATAAGAAAATAATTATTCCCAAATTAGACTAATTTGGAATTTACCATCAGGCATAGTTCTCTCTAAGTTTAGCACCAGCAGCAAGAAGAACATCATGTTATGTAAGTACCTGCAGCTAAACATGAGGCATATACTTGCCTACATATATTTGTATTCTGATTCAAAGCTCATGAGACCATATATGACTCAAATACCCCACATTTCCTACCTCTAGTTAAAAACTCAGATTAGATGAATCCAATAGCAATGGTAATAGTGAAATTAAAATGACAAAATGAATATGAAGAAGGTATAGGGAAGATAAATGGTAATGGAAAGAGACTTGACTTGGGGTGTTGAATGCACAATACAATATATAAATGATGTGTTATAAAATTGTTCACCTGAGACCTGCATAATAATCAATGTCACCCTAATAAATTCAAGTTAATTAATTAAATAAATGTAAGGAGAAATAGCTGAAGAAGAGGCAAATGCAGAAGATGAACTCACAACTCAAGTAGCAGAAGGAAACCTGGGCTGCCTTCAGGATTGTATGTTTCAGAACTCTTTTTCTCTAAAAGAATAAACTAGTCACAGAGAATGTGAAGTTCCTCCCAAGTCCCACAGTGAATTAGTCACAAAGGTGGATCTAGAACCCAAGTTTCTTAATCATTAACCCCACAAAAAAATAGCCCCCAGAAAAAAATACTTTTTTCTACCCCACAAATATTTAACCTTTTGGGTCTTCTGCCCTCTCATATATATAAAATGGGGACAAAAAGAACTTTCCCACCACCTTTCTATATAATTAAATAAGAAAACATATAGAAACAGATAACGCAGTGGCTGGCGCATTGTTAGAGCTTTGTAAGTATCTATTGAATAAATAAGTGAATAAAGTAATAAATGAAGGGGTTTTTTCCCTTTCCTTAAGTGTCAAGTCAAATGTCCTCTATCTCCAGTTTCAAATAAAAAAGAAATGAGAAAAAGTCTTCATAGGTAAGAAAAAGCCAGATATTATTTATTATTTTTTCCAAGTATATTAAATGATTTGTCTAAGTATTTAATGAATAATTTACCTTATTTTAATACTTTTAGACAGATTTTCCCCCATTAAACTAGCCTACCTCTCTTAAGATTTTAACATACAAGTTTAAATCTTGCCTCTTTTTTAAGAGCTAGATTTTTTTGTAAATCATGGACATTTTAGAGCTGAATACTAGATCTTGGATACCCATTTCTATGTAAAGGACATAGCTGAGAAAGCATTAACACTGAATCTCTGCTTTTCCAGTACTTAAGAAAATACACTTGTGGTATATTCATATTTTGTTTTTCCAACCTAATTGTGGTTTCTCCCATTTTATAACTGGAAACTTTACCTGAATAATGTGATCCCTTGATGTAGTGCAAAGAGATGAGCTTTGGGAGTTCCACAGACCAAGTCTGAAATCCAACCTTCATCACTGGTGAAGGGCATTATAGGAGCAAGCTGCCCTGCCTTTGTGAGGGATATTGATACCTACCTCATATAGTCATTGACAAGATTAAGTGGCAAAATATATGCAAAAAAATCTAGCATAATTCTGGCATGTTCTAGACACCTGTCAGTTAATTTCCTTCTTTATCTCTCCTGTTGAGTGTGAGACAAATATGAGACAAATATAGCATGTAATCCATTTATATGGTTGACTTTCTCTCGGTGTCTTAAGGATTCTCTTACTGAGAGCTCCCACTCTTCAAGCACAGGAACCATGACTTTCTCATTGAACTGTAGGATCTCTGAAGAGGAGGGTTGTTTTTTCTCACAGGCAGGGTGGTGCTCATAGCACTATCAGATGGTAATTATCTGAACGTTTCAGTCCTGTCCTCTGCAAGGCTCATTTTGGTAGTAGCTGCTATGAATACTATGTTAAGAGGGACCCTGAAGTCACTGGAAAGAGTTCTGTGGTGCAGCGCTGTCATGGGCATCACAGGTAAAGCAAAGATGGCCCTCACCACCAAGGAGGTATCCTTGTTATGAGCCTGTGAGGAAAGGGAATTATGCTAAATTAACTTTTGAAGCCCTGAAAATTAAAGTAACTCTCCAGCGGTGTTCTCTCAACTGCCAATTAAGGGAAAAAAGGTGAGTATGGGAAAGACTACACATAATTAGAAAGAAGGGGAAGAGAAAAAATGGTAGAGATGATTTCTATCCCTTGACCTTGGATAGAACTTTGGTGTTTCACAAATGGATTTTTCTTGACATTTAGTAAACTGAGGATAGGCCTACATGTAAATGTTCATTTTTATACTGTCTCAGTGGGTGAGTTATTATATGGCTAGATTAAAATTCATCTAGCAAATCTTCACATGAGGCTATTTCTCTCCTTTTACTTTGAATGGCCTGCTATTTAAATGTGTGAGGACCTAATTTTCTGATATAATTGCCTTTGGCACAAGCTTAGAAATTGAGCTACTCTACACATGTTGAACTTCTAGTCACACAAAAATTCCATCTATGGGTTAATAATAAATTGAAGGAATATTTGTGACTCTTTACTCCTCCAGGAGCTGTAGTCTAGGAAATGACAATGAAGAAAACCTAATCAGGAGCATTGAAATCACTCATCATGTGTATTTCAGTGGCAAAGAGATTGCTAGAAACCACATAAGCTAACACCTGACCAAATTGGATTCAAACTGTCTCTTAAGTTCACTACCATGGTGTGAACTTAAATACTTTAGCTTCTCTGAACCTATTTCTTTATATAGTTATATTTATTATTAGAAATGATAAAAAATTGACTTTCTTATATTTAAAGATGTTACATAACACAGATATGCTTTTAAAATGCTTACTAAGGTGCTCAGCTCAAATTAGGCACTCAAGCAATAGTAGCCATTGTTATTTCATCATTTTTATTATTCTCAGTTGGATAAAAACAAAATGTTAATAGTAACATAAGGGTTTTATTTCAGTACTGTAGTTTGAAATAATAATTAACATTTGTTAAAGTTATATGATAGTTATAGAAAAATGTTGTGGTAGCCAGTGTCCAGAACGGCCCCGGTGGTCCCCATCTCCTGTTATTCACTCCCATGAGCAGTTTTCTCTCACATTGCACCAGCACAGTTCTCTGTGACCAGTACAATGTTGTAAAAGTATGGTATGTGTGGTAAGAGGATAATGGCTCCCCAAATATCTGCATCCTAATCTCCACATCCTAAACCTTTGAATATGTTGAATCTGTTTCCTTACATGGCAAAAGGGGTTTTGCAGAGGTGATTAAAGGAAAGGTCTTGAGATTTGAGAATATTATCTGGGTGGGCCCAGTGTAATCAAAATGCTTCTTAACATATGGGACAGAGTCAGAATCAGAGGCATTTGAAGATACTATGCTTTTGATTTCAAAGATAAGAGCCACAAGACAAAGAAAGCTGGAAAAGGCAAGGAAATTGATTCTCCTCTAAAATCTCCAAAATGAACACAGCCTGTCAACACCTTGATTTTAGTTCAGAGAAACATATATTGGACCTCTAATCTCCAGGATGGTAAAATAATAAATTGTGTTGCTCAAGCTACTAAGTTTGTGATACTTTATCACAGCAGCAATAAGAAACTAATACAGTGTGTCACTTCCAAAATTAGGTTCTAGAAGACTGGTTTTATCTCAGGCTCTTTCAGTCTTTCACATGGCTCACTCTGGGGCAAGCCAGAGCAATGTTGTAAGGACACCAAACAGTCTACGGAGAGGCCCATATAGTGAGAAACTGAACCCTATCAGCAAGCAAGTAAGCTTGGAAGCACTTTCTTCAGCCCTAGTTGAATCTCAGATGACTGAAGCCCAGCTAAAGCTTGGCTGTAACCTCATGAGAAACCCCAAGCCAGAATCACCCAGTGCTCCTGGATTCCCAACCCACAGAAACTTTGATTAATAATTGTTTGTTGCTTTAACCTGCTACACTTCAGGGTAATTTGTAGCACAGCAATGGATGATTAACACAATACCTTGTATAGTTTCCTCCCACACAGAATCAGGCTGACCTGTGTGACCAGTAGAACACTGCAGCAGTAATGATGTGAGACTATTAAAGATAGGTTCTAAAAATTATTGCAACTTCTACTTTGAATATGTGGACCATTCAGTCTTGGGAACACCAGCTGCCATGTCATGAGAACACCCAAGCTGTCTTGTGCAGGAACCAACTTGCCTGCACTACCTTGTTATCAAATGAGAGAGCAACCTTAGAAGCACAGTCATGCATTGCATAATGTTTCAATCAACAATGGACCACATATACTATGGTGGCATACCATATGCCTAGGTGTGTACCATCTAGTTTTGTATACATGCACTCTACAATGTTTGCACAACTACAAAATCACCTGCCAGACATCCTCATCGTTAAGTGGCACAGGACTATATATCTTCCAGCTCAAGTCAAGCCTTCATTGATTCCAGACCTTCTGCCTCCAAGTCTTCCAGCTGAGGCCCCAGACATTGCAGAGCAGAAACTAGGCATGCCAATTGTGCCTTCTCTGAATTCTTGACCCACACAAACCATAAGATAATAAAAAATAGGTTTCCCCTGCTATACGAAAATAGAGTGTTCCTATGAAAACTTTTGTAAGCCGAAACGATGTAAAGTGAGGAAATAATTACCATCAATTTATATGAAAAAAAAAAGAGCATTTGCAGAACCATCAAAATAACCTACCAAATTTACCAAATAACACATAAAATTGAACATAGTATTGACATGTAGTAGAAGCAGGAAGGATATGATAAATATACACTATGATTTATGCACCCATCAATTCAATCAAATAGACTTACTATCTGTTACTGGATGCTGATTTAAGAAGGCCACTTTGCTACTAGTAGAACTGTTGGGGACCACTTTGTGTGTTATTGGAAACTGTAGCCCCACCACAAGCAAGGCCCTGCCTGTAAATCTCCACCAGAACCTCGGGAATGCAGGTGGCAGGCATGACCCAATACTAATACCAAGGGTTCCTGTGGGAAATCAGGTCTAAAGAATGCATTATACCCCTTGAGGCTTGCTTTGCTTTGTATAGCCCTGTTGATAAACCAGATGTTTAAATTCAAAGCATAAGGGAGTGAACTCTCAATCTCATGAACCACACCTCTGGCATCAGCATACCTAACAGACCCTGACCTGAGGCAGATCTCTGTGTTTCCTCAATTGTTATCTATAGATAATATCTGTTTTCTATAACTATAGCCTTTGGACATTGATTGATGAGCTATGCATGTATGCTGTATACCCCTACACATACCAATCCAAATAAAAGCCATTTCAGAGAAGGGCTCGGGGCATTCTCCGCTAGAGGAAATCACCATCCCTTTTCCTACCAAAACAGATTTTGTCTGGGACAACTCATTCTCATCTGCCACTGCTGGGAGAGCTCTGCCAGACAGGGCACCCCGTATAGAACCAATAGTAATGGGTAGATTTCAAAATTCTTTCTCTAAGCATATAAATAGTATAATTGGTGGATGTAGGCATGTCCAGTGTACTTACATCTTTATTTCATTCACCATGATGAAAACACCTAATTACATCCAGTTTTAATCTAAGAGTAACACTCTTTCAATCTCTCTTAGATTTTACTGATAGCTTAGGACACACTGTGTTAACAGCTGCAGAAAATAAATACCATTAAAACACAGATGCTGCCAGACAGATCAAAGCTCTGGAGCTTGATGCAGAGATGCTGAGTGCAGTTCTTGGGTAAGGAGCTTAGTGGGACCACTCTCATTGAGGGGTGCCCCTGCCTCTAAATAGCTCACTGCAAAACAAACACTAAGTACTGTGTTCCCTTTTTGCCTTTTGTGTAAAGGTAAAAATCCTCTTTCGGTTTCTGTTAAGAAAAACAGGTACTAATACAGGTCTTTTACAAAAGTGAAGTGTCATAAAGCGAACTTTCAAAAAGCAAAATGGGGGATATTTGTATTTTTAAGCCACTCAGTTTGGATAATTTGTTATGTAGTAATAGATAACTAGACAAATGTATTGAATATTTAGTATCTTCCAATGGCATTTTTTAAATGTTTTTTTCATGTCCATGTAAGTGTATTAGTACATTTTGAAAATGTTGATTTAGATGTGCAGACAATTAATTCCATATTCCTTTTCCTCTAGTCAGAACCTCTGTTGATACTGCATAATGTGGGTATCTAAGAGAATCTGTAACAACAGGGATGTGTTGCAGCATATGCACACAGTTCCGATGTGCAGCTGACTGAATTCTTGATAGAAAGTAGCTTGTTTTGGACATAGAGGAGCTTCATTTGTTGACTTTTTGATAGTCACAACTCATCGGGCAGAAATCTCTCTAGTCTGTAACTAAGCCCAGAGTTTGCTTGTGCATTCCTTATTTTGCCTGGCTGGATGTGGAGAGGGAATGTAGGAAATGAGACATTGACACTAATAATTAAAAGTAATATAATTACTTTCTGCATAAATTCTAGTCTCTTGAGAATCGTTAGTCCATTCAAACTCCAAACTTCATTTCTGGACAGCAGCCCCCTTACGTGTCCTCCTCGGCTCTCATTCTCCCCAGAAGCAGATCTGGATCCAAAAAGAAGCTTATACAATGTCTCAAAATGGGGGGTGAGAGCTGCCTTTGACCTGTGCATTAGTCTCTCATCTTTATTGGCCTTCTCTAAGCTGCAGCTGGTCCAGCCTCATCTTGGGGTGTTCCCTGTCCTGACTGCATTGGCTGATGAGGTGTCTGAGACTGGTATAACTAAAGGAAATTATTATCTTACACAATCAGTTCATGGTTCCCCCACTTCTGGCATTGCACCCACCTCACTCTTGCCCTTGGCCCATGCTGGTGCTGTTGATCAGCTGAAACTGTGCCATATAATCAAGTCACTCTGCAGCCTCACAGCAGCATACACTCCCTAAAAACAGGGCCCTCTGCCAGGCACAGTGGCTCTCAATTTTTAGACCTTCCTCCCACATCTCAATTAGAAACTGTCTTGCTTCTTTTCTGCATGCTCTGGAGCTGAGGGGTACTTGGGAGGTGGGGACTAATTTGCTCAGTGAGTCTTTTCTTTTTCAGCTAGTCACAGTGTTGTGCAATTTTATAATGCCATCTTGCTGGTAAAAAGACAGTAGCAATTCATTCTCTGACCAGGAGGAAGCCTGAGGAAACCTCTTTTTCCTATTTCAGATGTTCTACTTGGTCAATTACAGAAGACCTAGTCATCATCAAATTAGTCTCCCACCTTGTAGGCAAAATTAATAACATGAGCAATTTGTAAATTCATCCTGCATGTATTCAGTATGCAGCAATGTTTTCCAGTACCTTCTTATTCATGTCTACAAGTACATAGAATTGTTTCATTATAGTAAAGCATGCCTGTTTTTTACCTTCAACAGAAAAGCATCCCATACATGGCAGTGTACCATTTACCAGACCACACACATTTAGTGTGAAGTCATGATCGTGCTTCTATGCAAAGCCAGCTTTCTGGGTGGGAGGAAGGGGGAGCTCAACCATCCTGAAAAGGTTTAGCAATTCAGACTGTGAAAATGGCAAAAGAAAGAATGGAAAACATATTGAAAAGGCCTTTCAGATCTCCATAGCCACGATCTCACCCTGAGTTGGGCCTTCAGGGACCCACCAGCTTGAAGAGGTATTCCTCAGGTGTGAACCCTGTTGGTCAGGCAAAGCTGTCCCCAGAGGCGACAGTGGTTCTGATCACAGCACTGAGCTCACGCTACAAATCCTCTTCTACTACCTCTTCTCTCCCTGCCTTCACCTGCCCCTGCTCGCTTCTTCTTAACAGTATCAAGTAGCAGTTAAGAGCACAACTTAATAGAGACATCTTTTTCAAATCCCAACTTTGTCTCTTACTAGCCAGGAGATCTTGGTCATGTACTTAGCCTGTTTTTTTAGTTTTTCTCATCTGTAAATAAAATAAGTTTGCTAGTAATAGGAGCTACCTCACTAGGCTGGTGTGGGGACTAAATGAAATTATATTTGTTAAGTTCTTAGAATGCAGGAAAATGATAATTGTTAGTTATTATTTTTCTTTATTTTGCCTTTCTATTTTGTACTAGTCAATTTGGGCTGCCACAACAAAATTTCATCAACTGTGTTTTTAAACAATAATTATTTACTTCTCACAGTTCTGGAGGCTGAGAAGTCCAAGATCAAGGTGCCAGAAAGGTAGATTTTATTCTGAGGCCTCTTCTCTTGGCTTATAGGTGGCTACCACCTTCCTGTGAGCTCACATGATCTCTTTGGTGTGTGTCAGTTAGGGCTGGTGGTGGGAGGGGGAGGTCAGTTAAAAGCAAGTGCAAATGCACACATTGGTGTTTCTTCCTACAAGGACATCAGTCCTATCAGAGCCTACCCTTATGGCCCTATTTCATCTGAATTACTTCCTTGGAGGCCCCATCTCCAAATAAAGCCCACACAGGGGACTTGGGGCTCCAAAATAGGAATTTGGGGGAGGCATAAACATTTATCTATAACACATTCCTCCACATACCTATATTCAATTTCTCCTTTTACTCTCCCTTCCTATATTTAAACTCAAAACTAGATTTTCTAAGTTTCTGGATTTTCTAGAAACATTAATTAAATGTCAGATAAGTCAACATGTCTTATGCAATGGATGATTTCAATGGTGATGAAAGGTATTGTACTTCAGAGTTTCTACATTTTGTTAAAAGATATCATCAAGATTGATCAAGAGTTTGTGTCTAGTTAGTAACAAAGAATAATTTGTAAAAATTACCTATTTTGCAAACAGTGCTGCATAAAACACTACCCCATAACTCTGTAGGCATGAATAGTAGCATTTGTTACTCATATAACGGAAGTCACGCCCAGGTCAGACCCTTAGGCTGCATGATTCTCCTGCCTCAGTGGCCTCTCTTGTTTGTCTGAAAGTAGACTGACTATTGGTTGGGTCTCATTTTTCTGGGATTTATCTGGCTGCATTCCCCAGGTCTCATCTTCCATGTCTCTCAGATCCTTCCAGCAGACTAGCCTAGGCAAGGTCTCTGATGAGGTGCAAATGTGAAAGACCTCAGTTCCTAAAGCTGGAAGCAGACAGCAAAAAGCAAACACTCAAGGTGGCTTAAAGCTTAAGCTTCAAAGCAGCACCCTGTCACTTCTGTCACACTGCACTGGCCAAACCAGGCCACAGTCACAATTCATATTCAAGAGATGGAGAAACAGGCTTGGCCTCCTCATGGGAGAGATGAGGAATCACAGCCATTTCACACTTGACTCCACTGTCTTGCCACTTTCACCTCCCCATCCTTTTTGGTTTTTTTTTTTTTTTTCACTTAAAAAAATAAAAAATTCAAATTAGAGAGACCATGTGATTATAAATGGCATATGTCAGTGGAAAAGTTTTACACAATTCCTCGATTATCCTTTGGGCACAGATATTACGTTTGAGTAAATGAGAGCACGTTGCCTATAGTAGGAAGAGTCTTTCTTCACAAGGCTGGCTTGTTTTGGAGAGTTTCATTTTTTTGGTTTTTGGTTTGTTTGTTTCTTTTTAGAAAAGGTATTTAGAGAAAGTTCTAAGTCATTTAACTTAATTGCTTGTTCTGTTTCTCAAACTGAGAAACTTTTTTATGTGAGCTGTATACCACGCACACACACGGAAGACCATACTAATGTAAACTAGAAGGCTGAAAAGTATCCACGGCTACTTTTGAAAATGCATTACATTCTAATTATCTTAAAATTTACACTTAGCATCCACATATGTCCTGGAATGAAGGAGTTTGATCTGGGGAAATTAAATTATGATGTGCTGCCATCTGGTGTACTGTGCCTGTAAGCACCATTATTCTCCGTTAGCACCTCCAGAATACTAATCAGGAAAAGGGACTGCGGTGAAGGGAGACATTTTGTCCTTGCAGAGGCAGGGTTTTGTGATCCTTTTTGTGCCCAGGGGACTCTTTGGCAACTTATGGATTGCTTTTCATAATGTTTTTTTAAATGCATGAAATAAAATACCAGGACTAGGAAGGATAATTGTACTGAAATATAGCCATCAAATACAATTATCAAAATATCATTTAAAATGACAAATGTGTAATAGGCTTATATATGTGCTTCCTAATTAACAAATTAATGAAATCTACTGGAAAGTCTAATAACCACTAGGATCTTGAATTGGCAAATACTACAAACATATTTTGAGATACTGGTGACATCAGTAATTTCATATAAAAATGGGTGTCACAGGCTAATGTCATGTGGTTTGTTGCCATATTTATAATTGAAGGAAATGGTAAATTACAGCTAGAAGTTAGTGGGGGAAAGTGTTACTTCTTTTTTCAGTTTATGGACCGCCTGAGTTCTAGCCATGGGCGCTGGGTTTGCAGA
Organism: Anoura caudifer; assembly: GCA_004027475.1. Classification (NCBI taxonomy): domain Eukaryota; kingdom Metazoa; phylum Chordata; class Mammalia; order Chiroptera; family Phyllostomidae; genus Anoura; species Anoura caudifer. Next base: position 85,739 of record PVKU01006170.1, read on the forward strand.
GACTATATATAAACTAATCATTCCCAACACCTAATGTTGTTCACATTCTGGTCACTGAACAAGCAAATATTAGACATCAAAGTTTCAAAAATAATCTTCAGGACCCTATAAATCCATGGAAATGTTCACTGAATAAGGTATTTTTAAAGAACAAACACTAAATTTTTTCTTTTATACTTCTTTTTCTACACAAATACTTCTTTTCTACACTATACTGTAGTGAACATTTATCTGACATAGGATATCCCTAATATTTTTATAATCATGTATGACCAAATATAGGTCTACAAATATATGTGTAATTTTATTTGATTTCTTGAGGAATGAATGAGATTACCTGGATTCTAGTCCAGGATTTGTTTTGAGTTGGTTTGGTGACCTTGTACATTTCTCTTCTTTACCTCCCTCTCTCTTTCTCTTCTTCCTTCCCTCCTTTTCTTTTTTCTTTTCTATCTTTATTCCTTCCTCTTCTTCCCTCATCCTTTTTCTTCCTCACCTCCTCCTCTCTCTTTCTCTATCTCTGCCTCTCTCTCCTCCCCCTTTATTTTATTCTTCTTTCAGCAAACATTTAATAAGATGAATATGTGCTCATAACTCTGCTGAGCAGTATGAGTGGTGATCTCAGGGACCTCATAGTCAATCATAATAAAGTGTGACCCAGAGAAAGATTTACCCTACACCTACAAAAGTTTATGCTCTGTGTCCATCACTTTCATGATTTCAAGAGGACTTTGCAATGGTTCCACATGTTTAAATGGTTTTTTAAAATTTGCAAACTAAGAGAATTAAACCACAATCAGTTAAGACCACTGTCTCTTTCAATTCTTGCTTCCCCTCATGTTCATTACTTCCAGAGTGCTTAGGCATTCTGAGATCCTACCAAGCAGAAGTTGAGTAAGGGATACATTTAGTTTGGGTTTAGTAAGATCTATTCATGTGTATACTTATTTTCATGCATAGAGGAGTTACTCAACCTCATGGGAACACATCAATACATATTTAAGAATTTTATTTAGTGATTTTTGTCTCCCTAGTTAATTTTTGCATATTTATGAAGAACTCTTCATCTGGTTCATGATTTTAACTTCTGAGAAGAGAGTAAGCAGCCGAGTCAATGTGACTGTGCAAGTTCATTATAGAGGCCTTTCCTCACCCAGATAAAATTCTAAGAGGTTTTGCCCAGTTGGGGGAATAGGCCCTTATCTAGACTAGTCAGAATCCACCCCATTATACTATAGATTCTCTCTATAAATACATGAAGCTGTCATTGGTTGCTTTAACACCTGGCTCTATGACATTAACAAAGTTTGTTGCATGTGAGGAAACACCATTTCACATTGAGGCTGTGGTGGTTTTGCAACGTGTCCATTTAGCTAGGCTGACATCCCTTTTCCAGAATTCTCTCTCCCATGCATTTCTGGTTATGTGAGCCCCAAGAGAGATTCTTATGTGAGATTTAGAGAGTGGTGGTGAAGCAGCAGTCCTTCGGCAGCTCACAGACATGGTCACTTATCTGCTTTCTTTCCTCACTAGTGTAAGACAGCAGCCAAACCTGTCACTGCTCTGCCTTCCCTAGGACCTTCCCGTCAGCTCCTCTGAATCTTGACTCTGCTTATGCGTTTAATTACATGACAAAGGGTCCCAGCTTCTGCAAGACACCCATACTGTCAAGGACAGAGAGAGAACTGACATGGGTTTCAGCCTATGTTCAGTTTCTTATTCTTGCCCACCCTCACTTACCGTCCATCTTTTCTTCCCACCACCCACCCTGTGGGCTTTAAACTCTAGCATCAGACACAAGGATAACAGCTTTCCACACACTGTTCTACCAGCTCCCACAACTGCACCAAATCAAATCCCTATAGCAAATCATTGATTGTTACAGATACATATCCTAATGGTTTTGCTTCTCTATTTGAAACCTGATGGACTTGTACATATTTATGTACAATATACTACAGTGTCTTTGTGATTACTTTCCAAAGCTTCTCACTTAAGGATGGAATGAACCAGTATAGTTAAAGGGCAGTCTCTATTGTGACCCCATCTGCACCCCTCATCCCCAGACCAGTATTCTCCATGTGCCCTGTCGTGCCGGTCCCACAACATCCATACTGGAAGGTGTTCAGAGACAGGAATCCTCAGTGTTCTCAGCCTGAGCTTTCCATTCTTTTATTCTCCTAGTTCAGCATGCTCTTGAACATTCAGCCTTCTCTGTAAGCTGTGGTATTGGGAGGGGCATTTAAAAACCTAGAAGAGTCACACTGAGGTTAAAGCCACCTATTCTGCAGTGCTGAGACGTTCTCCATATTACAACATTAATAACGGCCTGGAGGAAGTAGCTTGGGAGTGCTCAGGCTCATCACTGTGGAATCACTCCACGCCTATCATCTTGTGCGTTATAGTAGTTCCTGTTGTTAGTCCAGTATTTCCACCCCCCACCCAAAATATACACTGGCCAAGTTATATCCATAAATATGGTATATATCTTTAGAATAGTATTCAGTAGATATATATTTCCAAAGGCATGTTTTGGAAGGTTGGTGAGGTATATTGCCTCAGGGTCAGTTCCCAGCTTACATATACAGATAGCAGGAAAGACTGAAACATAAATCACAAGATCATATCAATAGATGCTGGAAAAGCAATTGATAAAATCCTGTACTCGTTTAGGATAAAAACACTCATCAGAGTGGGAGTAGAGGGAGCATACCTCAACATAATAAAGGCCATGTATGAGAAACTTACTGCCAACATCATACTCAATGAGCAAAAACTAAAAGCATTTTCCTTAAGATCAGGAACAAGACAAGGGTGTCCACTCTTACCACTCCTATACAACATAGTACTGGAAATTCTAGCCACAGTGATTAGACAAGAAAAAGACGAATAAAAGGCATCCAAATTTGGAAGGAGGAAGTAAAACTGTCATTATTCACAGACAAAATGATAGTGTATATAGAAAACCGTATAGACTCCTGTTGCGGACCATTCTGCCTGGTTTCAGGAGCCATAAACTCCACCCCATGGCTAGGCTGTGTAAGAGCCCTAGGGACCCATTTCATCTGGGTTTGTTCTGTCAAGAGGACCTGAGCCACTAAAAAGATGAAGCTTATCTCCCTACTTCCTGCCAAGAGGAGGGATAGGTAGAAATACTGTGCCTCCTTGCACACCAAAATTAAGGACAACAAAAATTTAGAAACAAGAAAACAACCAGAACTGATAGAAAAGTAAACTGTATGGAAGTCCAACAACCATTCATCTAGACTGGTAAGAGGGGTGGAGTTGCAGCAGGAAAAAGTGAAGGTTAGAGGACTGGGCACACAAGCAGCAGCAGCTGGAAGACCTCAGGCCTGCAGGTGGCGGCTAGCTGACCACAGGCACACAGGCAGCAGCTAGAGGACCCTGGGCATAGGGTGGCAGCAGTGCAGAACCAGTGAGGTCACACAAGGTGTCTGGCTGGCCAGGTGGTCCCACATTCGCACACAGATAATCCAGGCGAAGGGGAAGTGGCAGAGGGACTGGAATCCGAGAGAGAGCACAGCAAGTGCCATTGTTCCCTCTCCACCCCTGCCCCCACATACAGTGTCACTATCCAGCAACTGGGGAACACCTAAGGCTCCGCCCCTCTATGTAACAGCCGTGATCAGACCAAAATATATATATATATATATATATATATACCAAAAATGGCTCAAACAGGAGAACAAATCAAAGCCCCAGAGCCAATTCATCTAGGTGACCAAGAGATAGCCAACCTATCAGATGCACAGTTCAAAGCACTGGTGATCAGGATGCTCACAGAATTGATTGATTTTGTTCACAAATTAGATGAACAAATGAAGGTTACAATAAGTGAAATGAAGAAAAACGCACAGGGAACCAATAGTGATGGGAGGAAAAATGGAACTCAAATCAATGGAGTGGAACAAAAGGAAGAAAGAAACAACCAAACAGAAAAGAAGGAAGAAACAAGAATTTTAAAAAATGAGGAGAGGCTTAGGAACTTCCAGGACATCTTTAAACATCCCAACATCCAAATTATAGGGGTACCAGAAGGGGAAAAAGAAGAGCAACAAGTAGAAAACTTATTTGAACAAATAATAAAGGAGAACTTCCCCAATCTGGCAAAGAAAATAGACTTCCAGGAAGTCCAGGAAGCTCAGAGAGTCCCAAAGAAGTGGAAGCCAAGGAGGAACACACCAAGGCACATCATAATTACATTAGCCAAAATTAAAATGAAGGAGAGAATTCTAGAAGCAGCAAGGGATAAGGGCACAGTCACCTACAAAGGAGTTCCTATCAGACTGTCAGCTGATTTCTCAAAAGAGACCTTACAGTCAAGAAGGAGCTGGAAAGAAGTATTCCAAGTCATGAAAGGCAAGGACCTACATCCAAGATTGCTCTATCCAGCAAAGCTTTCATTTAGAATGGAAGGGCAGATAAAGTGCTTCTCAAATAAGGTCAAGTTCAAGGAGTTCATCATCACCAAGCCCTTATTATAGGAAATGTTCAAGGGACTTATCTAAGAAAAAGAAAATAAAAAATAGGACAGTAAAAAGACAGCAAACTCACAGGTATTAACAACCAGACCTACAACAAAAGCAAACTAAGCAAACACTACAACAGGAGCAGAAACACAGAAATGGAGATCACATGGAGGGTTAGCAACAGGGGAGTGGGAGGAGGAGAGAGGGGGAAAAGGTACAGAAAATAAGTAGCATAGACAGTAGGTGGAAAACAGACAGGGGGAGGGCAAGAATAGTGTGGGAAATGTAGAAGCTAAAGAACTTATGACACATGGACATGAACTAAAAAAGGGGAATGTGGGTAGGAGGGGTTGTGCAGGGTGGAGGGGAATGATGGGGGAGAAATGGGACAATTGTAATAGCATAATCAATAAAATATATTTAAAAATTAGAAAAAAAAGTTTATCTCCCTGGCAGGAACACTGCTTCTGCTTCATCCACATCTGGCCCCCAATACTTGGTCAGTCAATGATGGGTAAGACCCCTTGAGGGAGGGGTAACCCAAGCCAGACATGACCACTTGGAAGGCCCTCATGGAAGGACTTGGGGGGCTGCAGCAAAGAGGGGGTGATGGACCCTCACCCCCTGCTAGTCTGACATAGCCTGAGTCCCCATTTCCATCTGGGAGAAGTCTTCCTTATCTCTTGCTTCCTGGCTCTAATGGGTCTAAGCCTGAAACTATGACAGCAGGTGGTACAGCCCTGTGCTGGCCAGAGCAGCTCCCCAGTTGATCAGGCATAAGAAAGAATTCGTAAAGTCCTGTGAAACCTGCTTTGCTAAGAGTGCTCTCATTTAAATGATAAAGGTCTGAAAGGAAATCAGTATGTCTCCCAAAGTTTTGTAACCTCCTTTCCTGACAGACACTGACTCAGATTAAGCCCTCAGATTTCCTTGAAATATTATCTGTTGTTTGATCCTTGCTGCCTGACATACCTGTATTCCTGTGTATTTGAACCCAATAAAAGCCCAGTGAGGAAGGGGCTCTGTGTCTTTCTTCTTTGAGAGATTGACCACCTCTCCTCCCCAAGCAGATCATGTCTTGGTAGTTTTATTTTCATCCATGACAGAGTGGTGGGGCTCTGCAGGCAGAGCACCCCCCCCAGACTCCACCAAAAACTATATGACCTAATAAGTGAATTCAGCAAAGTAACAGTATACAAAGTCAATATTTAGAAATCAATGACATTGTTATACACCAACAATGAATTATCAGAAAATGAAACTAAGAAAAAAAAATCCCATTTACCACAGCAACAAGAAAAATAAAGTACCTAGGAATAAATTTAACCAAGGATATAAAAGACCTGTACTCAGTAAACTACAGAACACTGAAGAAAGAAATTGAGGAGCATACAAATAAATGGAAGCATATACCAAGTTCATGAATTGGAAAAATTAACATGATTAAAATGTCCATACTATGCAAAGCAATCTATAGAGTCAATGCAATTCCAATCAAAATGCCAATGGCATATTTCACAGATATAGAACAAATATTCCAAAAATTTATATGGAACCCAAAAAGACTCCAAATAGCCTCAGCAATCCTGAGGGGGAAAAAAAGAATAAAATGGGAGGAATCACAATACCTAATATTAAACCATACTATAAGGTAACTGTAATCAAGATAGTCTGGTACTGGCATAAGAACAGACACTTAGATCAATGGAAGAGAACAGTGAGCTCAGAAATAAACTGAAGTCTCTATGGTCAATTAATATTTGACAAAGGGGGCACAAGCATACAATGGAGTAAAAACAGTCTCTTCTATTGGGATAACTGGAATGTTATATCTCAAAAAATAAAACTATATCACTAATTTACATACACAAGAATAAACTAAAAAATGGATAAAGGACTTAAATGTCATGATACCATAAAAGTCCTAGCAGAAAACATAAACAATAAAATTTCAGATATCCCATGTAAGAATATGTTTGCTGATATATGTCCTAAGAGCAAGGGAAATACAGGAAAAAATAAACAAATGGGACTATTTCAAATTAAAAAGCTTTTGCACAGCTAAAGAAACCATAATCAAAATGAAAAGGGAACCGACTGCATGGGAGAACATATTTGCCAATGATATGCTGGACAAGGATTTAGTCTCCAAAATCCATAAAGAACTCATACATACATCTCAACACCAGGAAGACAAGCAATCCAACTGAAAAATGGGGAAAGGACCTAAACAGACACTTCTCCAAGAGGGATATACAGATGGCCCATATAGACATATGAAAGGATGCTCAACATTACTAGCCATCAGAGAGATGCAAATTAAAACCACAGTGAGATACCACTTTACGCCCCTAAGAATGGCTATGATAAATCAACAAACAACAAGTACTGGCAAGGTTGTGGGAAAAAGGGAACACTAGTGCACTGTTGGTGGGAATACAGAGTGGGGCAGCCACTGTAGAAAACAGTATGACATTTCCTCAGAAAACTAAAGATGTAACTGCCTTTCAATCCAGTGATTCCACTGCTGGAATTTTACCCTAAGAATCCTGAAACACTAATTCAAGAGACCCTAGGCACCCCTATGTTCACAGCAGCATTATTTTTAATAGCCAAGTGCTGGAATCAGCCTAAGTGCCCATCAGTAAATGAGTGGATCAAAAAACTGTGGTACATTTATACAGTGGAATACCACACAGTAGAAAGAAGTGGTACCTACCTTTCATGACAGCATGGATAGAACTGGAGAATATTATGCTAACTGAAATAAGCCAGTCAGTAAAAGAAAAATACCATATGACCTGACTTATAACTGGAATCTAATGAACAAAATTAACTAATGAGAAAAATAGGACCAGAGACATGGAGACATGGAGCAGACTAACAGCTGTAGGAGGTGAGGAGGGAGTGAGAAATGGTGGAAGGAAGGGGAAGGGATCAGTCAAAGAACATGTATGAATGACCTATGGACAGTGAAGAGGGATTAACTGTGAGAGAGAGAGAGGGGAGCTGGGTGGAAGAGGGCAAAAAAGAAAAAAAAATGGGACAACCATAATAGAATAAACAATAAAAAAGAATAAATTAATGTAAAGTAACTTGAATATAAATTAATGTGAAATAAAACCAGACTAATTATATGCATACACAGTATTTCTAGGTTTTAGGATTACATGTAAATATCAATCAATTCTTTATACTTTTATGTACTGTCTGAAGTTTTTATAACATTTACTACCTTCATAAAAGTGTTATTCTTATTTTTTAAAAAAGAATCAGCCTTTTACGCCTTGGTTTGTGTCGCTCAGTGGACTGAGCACCTGCCTGCAAACCAAAGAGTCACCAGTTGGATTCCCAGTCAGGGCACATGCCTGGGTTGCTGGCCAGGTCCCCAGCTGGGGTGTACTAGAAGCAACCACACATTGATGTTTCTCTCCCTCTCTTCTCCCTGCCTTCCCCCTGTCTAAAAATAAATAAATAAATAAATAAATAAATAAATAAATAAATAAATAATTTAAAAAAAAAAGACTCAGCCTTTCGTTTCATCCTCCCACCATACATCCTTAAAAAATAGCTTTGTTGATGTAATAGCTCAGCTATCATCTGCTATGTGAGGTTTCCCTTATTTCCTCCAGACAGAGCTAATGTCTTCTTTGTTTAGTACATAATATCATTATAACAAAACCACATCGTATGGCAATTAGATGTCTGTCCAACCCATCCATAAGACTATAATAGTCTTGAAGTCAAAAATTACACTTCATTCAGCTTTTCCTAACTAGTGCCAAGCATAGTGATGAGTTTTATTAAACTTTTCTTGAGTGAATTTATGTTATTTTTATTTTCCCTAAATGTTCCATGCTTGAGAAAAATAACTCATAGTTACTTTTATATGTTACCAAATACCTGAATGGATATTGAAATCTATCTAACAATGGAAATGTTTACTGCCATTTTTTGACCCTTTGGACCAGTGCTGCCTAGTAGAATTTTCTGCAACAGTGGTTGTTATGAACTTGAAATGTGGTCAGCGCAGCACTGGATGTTTGCCAGTGTGTAAACATTCCGCAGAGTAGCCTATGATTTTGAGTCTTTTAAAAATGCCACAGACACAGCTTTATCAGCTTCTTCTCTCTGAAAGTCAGCTTTTAAACTTGAACTGATTAAAGATATAGAGGAAAATAATCTCATCAAGAATTGATATTGATAAGATAATCTTTTCTTAAAAAAGAAAAAGGTCTTAGAGTTCAGTGGCATCATTGATTTTTTGCTGTTTTTAATAACCAGGGACCTGGCTCCCAACCTAGGTATGGGCCCTGACATGAGGGTGAAACTGGTGGCATTTCAGTTTGCAGGAGGATGCCCAACCCACTGAGCCACTCGAGCCAGGGCTCTTTTTTTCTTTTTCTTTTTTTTTTTTTGATTGATTGACTTGAGAGAGAGAGAGAAGCATCAATTTGTTGTTCTACTTAGTCCATTTATTTATGCATTCATTGGTTAATTCTTGTGTGTGCCCTGACTGGGGATCAAACCTGAAACCTTGGCATAATGGGATGATGCTCTAACCAACTGAGCCACCTGGCCAGAGAAGGAGTTTTTTCAAGGAAGTTTATAAATTTAAGTGGGAAGACATTTTATGCAGTATGATGTATTTTTACTATAAAATAAACATACTATTTATTGTTGATAAATAATCTTTATTTTGGTCTCTCCTTAAAAAAAGTTTTCCTGAGATTATAGAGCCATTCTGTTAAGATAGCAAGGCACAGTTTACAAAACACACCTAAATTAAATTATTCAACATAAAGCCAATACCAGTTTTGGGGAAAAGGAATTTTTGCTCTTTTCCTCAAAAAGAGAAAACAGAGAGAGGGGAAAAGATGGTGGTGAGATAGGTAGGAGAGGAGCCCAGTTCTCCCTGTGCCCAACTGTAACGCCTAGCCAATCTTCTGAGGAACAGTGTAAACAGCTTAATGGAATCCCAGCTTATATGAAGTTTGGAGGCCAAAAATTGCAGAGGACATTGAAAAACAGACAGTGAGGAGACTGCGCTGGGATGGTAAGTTCCCTGGGATCCGCACAGGGTCTTAGGCCTCTTGGGGCCCCCAAACCTGGCACCTGCTGCAGGATAGGGGAGGAGAGTTAGATCACCAGATCCCTCCCCTACCAGAGCAGGAGGGCAGCCCAGCACCAGGAGGGACCTGGATGCTGGAAGGCGCTGGGGGTAATAGAGATGAAGTGGGAGACATACAGTAGCGGTACATGTCTGCTGGGATGGTAGACACCAGCACCAGAGAAATTGGGGTGCCAGGTGACACCTGGAGAAGGGAGGAGATGGGCTGTGTCAGACCGTGACTTGGACAATCTCCAGACTGGCTGGAAAGTTGGGCTCTATGAAAAGCCAGGTGCTTGTTGAGAATGGCGGGAAGCTGCTTTGTAAGGAACTCTCTCTCTGAGCAGCAGCAGGCTCCACCGACTGAGGGTGATTTGAGCTGTTTGCCCAGAGGCTAAGTGGCCAAGTGGAATGGCATGCCTGAGATTAACTCAAGCTGTGTGCAGTTGAGTGGCTGATTTGAGCCTGGCAGCTCATGGAGGACCAAGGCCAGAGGGCCAGAAACTGCAAATATTGAGGCCCAAACCTGGTCCCCATTCTCTCAAAATAATAGAAAGGGAGAAAAGCGAAGCCCAGCATAACTTGCTGAACAGGTTTAAAATCAGCAGGAGGCTTATTATTTTTTTTCTTTCTCTTTTTTGTTCCTCTCTCTTTCTTTTTCCTTCCCTTAAGTGAGACAATAAGATGTGGAGTTATGAAGGGTCCACAGACAGATCCAAAGGGGGAGCACAAAACTAACCCCAAAACTGAGAAACTCAGACAAATGTCACTTTTGTATTCCATAGAGCTGGCATTTTATTTTTTATGTGTAATATTATTTTTTCATTATTTTTATCATTTTTATTTTATTAGTATTTTTTCTTTTCCTTATTTTTAGTTTGCCTCATTTTATTTCTCTGTTTAATTGTACTGTTTGACTGGTTTTTCTTATTCTCCCTGTATTGTATTTTAATTTTTCGTCTTTCACATCACCCAAGTTCCAATAACACACAATCATGATCGGGTAATTTCTACTGGTTATCCAAATCATATATTTCTTGTCATATCATTGTTGTTCCAGTACTATTGTAAATAATTGTCGTTCCATACAATTGTACATACTACACAGTACCCCTCCCTGATCTTAGCCCACTTCACTTCAATCCTGAGCATTGTTATTGTTGTGGTTAACTCTATTCTCTCTCACACTATGCCTACTTTCTATCCTTTGCTCTCACTATATCTCATCATCTAACCTTCCACAAGCACTCTGTTTTCTGGATTCAGCTCATAATCCTCTTCCCCTCTAACAAGAGTTTTATCGGTCTTTCACCTTTTATAAAAAGTGGCTAGTTGAGTGAAATATCAGTTAATGCTACACTTGTCCAAAGAATCTCCTATCTCTTCTTTACTTGCTGGTATTTTAAATCCCATAAAATACCCTTCTGCTGTCTTAATTCATTTTGCCCACCCTCTGCCACTGATCACATACAGGAATAGGTGGGAGCTGTGAACATCAGTATACCCAATGGAGGAGAGAACCCACCAACAAAGGAACCACCAAAAGGTAAAAACCCAAGTACAACAAGAGAGCCCACACAAACAGAAGAAATGGCAAATCTAGAGTGTCCAGTCAAGGAGATCAAAGAGACCACACCACTGAACCCCCATAGAATTCCTACCATAGACGTTCACCCTACAAAGATAGCTAGCAAAGCAAAACACCAGGAAGTGTAGAAATAAACAAAAAGAGTCACCTAAAATGGGGAGACAAAAAAAGAACATGCAATCAAAAGGAAAGGAAGACTCCCCACAAAAAGAGCTAAATGAAATGGAGGTAACCAAATTATCAGATATAGAATTCAAAATAATGGTTTTAAAGAAGCTCAAGGAAGTCACAGACAACTACAAGGAACTGAGTGAGAACTACATCAGCATGAAAAAGGAAATAAAAACTATAAACAAAAAAAAGGAAGAAATAAACAATGAAATCATGGAAATAAAAAACACACTAGAAGGAACTAAAAGCAGGCTGATGAAGAAGAGGATCAAATCAGCAAGCTGGAGGACAAGGTAGAAAGAAACACCCAGATAGAGCAAGAAAAGGAAAAGAGACTCAAAAGAACGAACAGATGGTAAGGGAGCTGCAAGACAATATGAAATGTAATAATATCTGAATAATAGGAAAACCAGAAGGAGAAGAGAAAGGGATAGAAAACCTATTTGAAAAAATAATGATGGAAAACTTCCCTAATTTGATGAGAGAAAAAGTCACACAAATCCAGGAAACACAGAGAGTCCCAATCAAGAGGAACCCGAAGAGGCCCACTTCAAGACACATCATAATTAAAATGTCAAAATTCCAAGACAAAGAGAGAATCTTAAAGGCAGCAAGGGAGAACCAGGAAGCAGCATACAAGGGAGCCCAAATAAGGCTAGCAGCTGACTTCTCAATGGAAACACTCCAAGCCAGAAGAGAATGGCAAGAAATATTCCAAGTAATGAGAACCAGAGGCTTGTAACCAAGACCACATTATCCAGCAAGGCTCTCAATTCAAATGGAAGGCCAAATAAGGAGCTTCCCAGACATAAGAAGCCTCAAAGAATATACTTCCTCCCAACTAGCTCTGCAAGAGATGGTAAAGGGTCTGCTTTAAGAAGAGGGAGAAAAACAGTGAGAGAGAGAGTAACAAAGGTACAAAAAATGGCAATGAATAAGTACCTATCAATAATAACCTTAAACATAAATGGATTAAATGCTCCAATCAAAAGACGTAGAATAGCTGAATGGATAAGAAAGCATGACCCGCACATATTTTTATGACAAGAGACACACCTCAGGACAAAAGACCTACACAGACTCAAAGTGAAGGGCTGGAAACAAATATTCCAAGCAAATGAACAGTGAAAAAAAAAAGCTGGGGTAGCAATACTCATATCAGACAAAATAGACTTCAAAAAAGGGCCATAAAAAGAGACCCAGAAGGTTACTTCATAATACTCAAGGGAAGAATCTATCAAGAAGACACAAACATTGTAAATATATATGCACCCAACATAGGAGCACTCAAATAGATAAGGAAAATCTTGGAGGACTTCAATAAAGATATTGACAATAATACAATTATAGTAGGGGGTTTTAACACCCCACTGTCAAAAATGGATAGATCTTCCAAACAAAATATCAACAAAGATATTGCAGCATTGAACAATGTCCTAGATCAAATGAACTTAACTGATATATATAGAGCCTTTCATCCCAAAGAAGCTAAATACACATTCTTTTCAAATGCACATGGAACATTTTCAAAAATAGACCACATGATAGGACACAAAACAAGCCTCAAGAAATTCAAGAAAATTGAAATAATATCAAGCATTTTCTCTGACCACAAGGGAATTAAACCAGAAACCAACCTCAAGGAAAAAACTCAAAACCAATCAAACTCATGGAGATTGAATAGCATGCTATTAAACAATGAATGGGTCAAGAATGAGATCAAGGAAGAAATCAAAAAGTTTCTGGAAACAAATTAAAATGAACTCACAAAAAAAACAAAACTTATTGGACACAGGAAAGGCAGACCTGAGAGGGAAGTTCATAGTGATACAGGCCTACCTAAAAAAGATAGAAACATTTCAAATAAACAACCTAACCCTATACCTACAAGAACTTGAAGAATAACAAAGGCAGCCCAGAGCAAGAAGAAGGAAGGAAATAACCAAAATCAGAGCAGAATTAAATGACATAGAGACTAAAAGCACAATATTAAAGATCAATAAATCCAGGAGCTGGTTCTTTGAAAAGATAAACAAAATTGACAAGCCTTTGAGCAGACTCATCAAGAAAAAAAGAGAGAGGACCCAGATAAACACAATCAGAAATGAAAGAGGAGACACTACAACTGATACCACAGAAATACAAAGCATTGTAAGAAATGACGACAAAGAACTATATGCCAAGAAATTTGAAAATCTAGGTGAAATGGAAAAATTTCTAGAAAAATAGTCTTCCAAAACTGAATGAAGATGAAGTAGAAAGCTGGAACAGACCAATAACTGCTGATGAAATAGAGGCAGTAATCAAAAAACTCCCAACACACAAAAGTCCTGCACTGGACAGTTTCACAGGAGAATTCAATAAAGCATTTAAGGAAGAGCTGACCCCTATCCTTCACAGACTATTCCAAAAAATCCAAGAAGACAAAAGACTCCCAAACTCTTTTTAGGAAGCCAGCACCATCCTAATCCCAAAACCAGGTAAAGAAACAACAAAGAAAACTTCAGACCAACCAATATTGTTGATGAACATAGATACTGAAATCCTGAAGAAAAAAATGGTAAACTGCATCCAACAACATATTAAAAAGATCATACACCATGACCAAGCGGGATTCATCCCAGGGATGCAAGGATGGTACAATATTCACAAATCAATAAACATAATACATCACATAAACAAAAGCAAATACAAAAATCACATGATTATATCAACAGATGCAGAAAAAGCATATGATAAGGTATAGCACCCATTTATGATAAAACACTCAGCAAAGTGGGAACAGTGGGAGCATTCCTCAACATAATAAAAGTAATATATGAGAGACCTATAGACAATCTCATATTCCATGGGCAAAAACTATAAACTTTCCCACTAAGATCAGAAACAAGACAAGGTTGTCCACTTTCACCACTTCTATTCAACATAGTATTGGAAGTCCTAGCCACAGACATCAGAAAAGAAGAGGAAATAAAAAGCATTCAAATTTTAAAAGAGGAAACTAAACTGTCATTGTTTGCAAATGACATGATAGTGTATATAGAAAATCCTATACACTCATCAAAAAACTGCTCAACCAACTTCCCTCCAAGATGGAGGCATAGGTGGACACACTGTGCCTCCTCGCACAACTAAAATTAAGGACAAAAAGGATTTAGAAACAAGAAAACAACCAGAACTGAGAGAAAATTGAACTGTACTGAGGTCCAACAACCATTCATTCTTCCATTCAGACTTGTAAGAGGGGCGGAGTCGTGGCAGGAGGAAGTGGAGGTTGACGAAACAGGTGTGCAGGCAGCTGCTGGAGGACCCAAGCCTGCAGGTGATGGCTGGCAGGCCCCAGGTGCACAGGTGGTGGCTGGTGGACGCCAGGCGCAAGGTGGCTGGCTGACCAAGCAGTCCCACATAATCACGTGAAGATAATCCAGGTAAAAACAGGGAACAAGACAGAACTCACAACCCAGGACCCCAGCACCTGGAAATAAAACCTAAAAACACCGAGACCCTGCCCTCCCATACAGTGCCACAACCCAGCAACTGGGCTACCCCTCCCTGGTGTACACCTAAGGCCCCCCCCTCATTATGTAACAGCTGCAACTAGACCAAAAAAAAAAAAAAATGGCTCAAATGGGAGAACAGATCAAAGCCCCAGAACCAATTCATCTAAGCAATGATGAGATAGCCAAACTATCAGAGGCACTATTCAAAGCACTGATAATCAGGATACTCACAGAATTGGTTGATTTTGGCAACAAATTAGATGAAAAACTGAAGGCTACAATAAATGAAATGAAGGAAAACGCACAGGGAACCAATAGTGATGGGAGGAAAAATGGAACTCAAATCAATGGAGTGGACCAAAAGGAAGAAAGAAACAACCAAACAGAAAAGAAGGAAGAAACAAGAATTCAAAAAATTGAAGAGAGGCTTAGGAACCTCCAGGACATCTTTAAATGTCCCAACATCTGAATTATAGGGGTACCAGAAGGGGAAGAGGAAGAACAACAAGTTGAAAACTTATTTGAACAAATAATGAAGGAGAACTTCTGCAATCTGACAAACGAAATAGAATTCCAGGAAGTCCAGGAAGCTCAGAGAGTCCCAAAGAAGTTGGAGCCAAGGAGGAACACACCAAGGCACATCATAATTACATTAACCAAGATTAAAATGAAGGAGAGAATTCTAGAGGCAGCAAGGGATAAGGGGACAGTCACCTACAAAGGAGTTCCCATCAGACTGTCAGCTGATTTCTCAAAAGAGACCTTCCAGGCAAGAAGGGGCTGGAAAGAAGTATTCCAAGTCATGAAAGGCAAGGACCTACATCCAAGATTGCTCTATCCAGCAAAGCTGTCATTTAGAATGGCAGGGCAGATAAAGTGCTTCTCAGATAAGGTCAAGTTCAAGGAGTTCATCATCACCAAGCCCTTATTGTATGAAATGTTAAAGGAACTTATCTAAGAAAAAGAAGATAAAAAATAGGACAGTAAAAAGACAGCAAACTCACAGTAATTAACAACCACACCTAAAACAAAAGCAAAGTAAGAAAACACTAGAACAGGAACACAACCACAGAAATGGAGATCACATGGAGGGTTAGCAACAGGGGAGTGGGAGGAGGAGAGAGGGGGAAAAGGTACAGAAAATAAGTAGCATAGATGGTAGGTAGAAAATAGACAGGGGGAGGGCAAGAATAGTGTGGGAAAAGTAGAAGCTAAAGAACTTAATGACACATGGACATGAACTAAAGGGGGGAATGTGGGTGGGAGGGGGTATGCAGGGTGGAGGGGAATGATAGGGGAGAGATGGGACAACTGTAATAGCATAATCAATAAAATATAATTTTAAAAAATCTGCTTGACCTAATAAAATGAATTTGGCAAAACAGCGGGATATAAAGTCAATATTCAGATATCAAAGGCATGTTTGTACACCAATGATGAAATGTCAGAAACAGAAATCAGGAAAAAAATCCCATTTGATATAGCAAAAAGAAAAATAAAATACCTAGGAATAAACCTAACCAAGGAGGTAAAAGACCTGTACTCAGAAAACTACACAACACTGAAGAAAGAAATCAAGGAAGACACAAACAAATAGAAACATATACTGTGTTCATGGATTATAAGAATTAATATCATCAAAATGTCCATACTACCCAAAGCAATTTATAGACTCCATGCAATACCAACTAAGGTACCAATGGCATATTTCACAGATAGAATGAACACTTCAATAATTTATATGGAATCATAAACGACCTCGAATAGCTGCAGCAATTTTGAGAAAGAAGAGCAAAGTAGGAAGGATCACAATACCTGACCCCAAACTATATTACAAATCCACTGTAATCAAAACAGCCTGGTACTGGCAAAAAAAAAAAAAAAAAACAGCCACATGGACCAGTGAAACAGAACAGAGAGCCCAGAAATAAACCAAAGTCTCTACGGTTAATTAATATTTGACAAAGGAGACAACAGCATAAAATGGAGCAAAAATATCTTCTTCAACAAATGGTATTGGGAGAGCTAGACAGCTACATGCAAAAAAAATGAAATTTGATCGCCAACTTAGACCATACACAAAAATAAATTCAAGATGCATAAAGACTTACATATAAGTCATGACACCATAAAAGTCCTAGAGGAGAACATAGGCAGGAAAATCTCAGATATTCCACACAGCAATATTTTCACTGATATGTCCCCTAGAGCAAGGGACATGAAAGAAAGAATAAACAAATGGGATCTCATCAAAATAAAAAGCTTCTGCATGGCTAAAGAAAACTGTATTAAAATAAAAAGAGAACCGGCCATATGGGAAAACATATTTGCCAATGATACCTCAGACAAGGGTTTGTTCTCCAAAATATATAAAGAACTTACATGACTCCACTCTAAGAAGACAAGCAACCCAATTACAAAATGGGCAAAGCACTTGAACAGACACTTCTCCAAGGACATACAGAGGGTCCAGAGACATAAGAAAAGATGCTCAGTATCGCTAACCATCAGAGAGATGAAAATTAAAACCACAATGAAATACCACTTCACATCATTGAGAATGCTCTTCGTAAACAAAGCAAAAAACAAGTGTTGGAGAGGTTGTGGAGAAAAGGGAACCCTAGTGCACTGTTGGTGGAATTGCAGACTGGTACAATCACTATGGAAAACAGCATGGAATTTTCTCAGAAAACTAAAAATAGAACTGCCTTTTGACCCAGCAATTCCACTGCTGGGATTATATCCTAAGAACCCTGAAACACCAATCCAAAAGAACCTATGCACCCCAATGTTCATAGCAGTACAATTACAATAGCCAAGTGCAGGAAGCCACCTAAGTCCCCATCAGTAAATGAATGGATCAA
>PVKU01006171.1:0-108934 GCA_004027475.1 Anoura caudifer
GGTCATCCCCCACCACCACTTCCACCACCATGGTCATCCCCCACCACTTCCACCACCGCCATCTACCATTTCTCAGCTACATCTATCTCTTGCCACCAAAAATTCACTTGGTGCAAACCATAACCCAGGAGTCATCCAGGACTCCCCATCCCCATTTACAGTCATCCTAGCCCCTGACATACCTCTGCCCTTTATTGGAATGCAACCATGTAAGTGTGGAACACTTCCTTACTGGGTGTCTGCATCTCAACATTGGAGCCTCGGAGTAGACTTACTTGCCCCTGGAACGGGTAGTTCTGTGCAGGCACAGGACAGCAGGTAGCAGGGGTGGGCCGAAGGCCCGGGGGGGCGACCCTGCAGAGCCTGTTGGTGGGAAAGAAGTAAGTACTCACCTTCTTCCACCAAAAGCTCCTTTCAGCTGGTGCCTCCTCTGCTGGGAGCCGCCCCAAGTGCACCAGATCTGCTGCTTTCCCAGGCCAGTGAAGATGCCTGGGTGGTGGGCTTCTATTTGACAGAGAACAAGAAATTCAAATTCAAGTTCAAAAAGTCTAAAAGGCAGCTTTGGTGCTGAGGGAGTACCAAGCAGAGCTTAGGAAGGAATGGCCCATGCATGCCCCTGGTATTATTTCTGGAGGTACGTTTCAGAGCTTCGCGGTTGTTAAAGTGCAGGTGCCGGCTCCTGAGCTTGGGGCTGGGCATTTCCAACTGGTAACGTTCTTGGAAACTGCTGTGATTGAAGTTTGGGACATATATAGCATGGATCACACAGGCACTGAGGTAATTCACATTGGATTTTGTTTTAATATGGAGTTGTATAGGAGCTTCCCAATGGAATCCCTAACTCTGAAGAAACCCACGAGGAAGGTTTTGCAGGTTGACAGCACGCACGATGGCAGCCGTACCCATGTGTCTCTGTTGGTGTGATGGGTCTGAAATTCAGATCTGACCCTGGGACTCCATTGCTCTGGGCCTTCTGGGCTCCCTTTGCCCTCAGGGTGACTCCCAAACCCTGAGCTTGACACTCAAGCCCTTCATGATTGTTCTGCTCAGGGACTCCTCCTTCCTGTCCCCCTCAACCCCAGATGTAGGCTCAGCTCTGCCTGATCCCTTCCAGTCCCTCTCCTGATGCCCCCTGCCTCCTGGCCTTGGCTCACACTGCCTCCTCTGCCTGGCACCCACCTCTGGCCCTTTTCCCCATCCCCATGCCCACCTGGCTACTGGCTGCCCACCTGAGCCCCTGGTTAACCAGAGGCGGCACCAGAGTGAGCTGCCCCCTCTCTGTGTACGTTCCCCTGTGGGTTCACCTGCTGGAGCATTTCTTTTGCTTCTTGTCGTGTATTCATCAGACTGCACTTCCTATGGTCTGGAGCTCCTTGAGGGAAGGCCCAGGTTTCCCTCTGTCCAACACCTACTGAGTGTGCTGAGGTTTGTTCAAGGAGGGAAGGAAGGAAGCAGGAGAGGGAAGAGCGAACGGGTAGAATCTTAAGCTGATTAGAAGTTGACATTTTGCCCAGGGACTTTGTGGCTGCATTGGCCGCACCAGTGTGACAGGTGAAAGTGAACGTGGGGAGACAGAGTGTCGGTCTGAGTAACTGTCTCAGATCATGCTTGAATGAAGAGGAACTTGACTAATCCTTGGGAGGCAGGACAGTCAGAAACTAGAAAAATTCCTGGGCAAGTGGAATGGGGAAACAGACAAGAAAATAAAACAAGGCCAAACAGTTTGAGTGACTTAAAACCAGATGGTGAATTGCAACAAATTATCTCCCCTAACCAAGGACACTTGAGAGCTAATGGTTCATACCTCTCCTCCCTAACCAGAGAGTGCATGGCTTAAATCTCCCTGGTTTGGGAGATAGAGGACAGAGACCCAATTAAGTCATTTGTGCCAGCTGAACCCAAGGACAGATGAAGTCAGGGGAACAAATGACAAAAACCCCATTAAAGGCCAGATAGATTCAAAATGAAAGTAAAGCAGTGTAACAGACCAGAGAATATTCCCAACCCCCGTCTATGTGCTCATTTTGACACATCATATTAAAAAATGCACCTAGAAAGCTAATGAATATTCTGCTAAAACCTTCCTCTAAGATTCTTGCCCATAGAAGAAAGGTAAAAAGCCCTCAGAACAAAGACGCGGTGCAGGCTCACTCCAGAAGGGGGGTCCCCAGCCCCTGAGCCGCAGACCAATACCGCTGGAACCTGGCCTGCTGGAACAGGACTACCAGTGAAGCTCGCCTGAGCTCTGCCACCTGTCCCTGCTCCACAGGAGGTGAGCTGTGGGTGAGAGACCCCCATTCCTGTCCGCAACCCCGCACTGCCCCCCAGCCTGTCCGTGGAAAAATTGTCTTCCATGAAACTGGTGCCAAAAAAGTTGGGGACCGCTGCTGTAGAGCATGCCCATGCCTCTTCCCAGGCATGAACCTTTTATTTCCTCCTAAACTCTGAGGGACTTGCAGCCAGGGGAGCAGTGGGCAGTGGCAGCTCAACTGGGCTTACCCTCCATCCTGTCTCCAGGGCCCCCTTTTTCTCTGACTTCAGTGAACTAACGGCAGCCTCGCCTTGGCTCACTCCTTTCCTATAACGTTTCTAGGGAGCCGAAGCAGAGCACCGCCTTGGCTCTCCTGTTACTTCTTGCACCCTAAGTCCTTCCTTTCTCTCACTGTCTCCAGCCTTAATAAATGTGTTCTCAAAACCACCGGGACTCGTGCAGTGAAATCCGTGCTGCACGAAGTCCAGAACCCCCACACTGCAGGCTGGCCTGAGGCAGACCCGCTCAGGGCCCGTGCCTGTGGTGACGGAGGCACAGGAGGACTTTTTTGAGCAGTAATACTAAGGAAAAAGGTATCTAAAAATATTTTTGTACATTCGAATCAAAGAAACTGATCAAGTTGGTTCTGGGGTTCTCTTCAGAATAATCAAATACATTGTTTAATAATCATTCTGTTTAAGGTACCTTCTATTTTTGAAGATAACCAGCAAAATCATGGCTTAGGCATTCTTGGTGGCTTTAAAATTATGGTGTGTCAGTGTGCAATCGGACTAAGATGTTTTCACCATCGTTTTTACAGCTGTAAAAATAAGTGGCTGTCTGAATCTCCAGGAATAATTTAAAGTTATGACTAGTAATTATGTTGTTACCAGAATGAGAAGTCAAGTTCTAGGGTATAAATTTGTGTCACGGAAACGAGCGCAGTGTCCCCGGGCTCTCACGGTCTCGTGTGTCTGCTGCTGGCCTGGCACCAGGAGGAGCCCACGCTCACTGTCAGGCTGTCCCGGCGCAGCCGCACGGGCACCCTTCTGCGGGTTCTGGTCCAGGCGGGCTGTATCCAGTGAGGGTTTCGCCAGCCTTGTTCCTTTCCAGACTCGGTTTGCTCTTCTAGGGCCTTTGCACTGTCCTTTACATTTTTAATTGGTTTATTTTAATTTTTCAACCATAGTTTACATTCTGTACCGTTCCGTACCAGTTTGAGATTTAGAGCAAAGTGGTGGAAAACCCGTGCACCCTACAGAGTGGTCCCCTTGCCCACCACCACTACCTCAAGCACCCACCTGGCCCATACCTGTTACCTCAACATTACCGGCTACATTCCCCATGCTGCATCCCCATCTCTGTGGCTACAGCCAATTGGTTTGGCTTAACCCCTTCACCCTTTCCAGCTGCCCCCCTCCGCCCCCCCGGCTGTCAGCCTCTCCCCTCTGACCGCAGTCTGTCTCTTCTCCGTGAGTCTGTTTCTGCTGTGTTTCTTTGTTTAATTTGTTGGTTAGATTCCCCATATAAATGAAATCATATGGTGCTTGTTTTTCTCTGGCTTATTTCACTTAGCACAATACCCTCTAAGTCTATTGATGCTGTAACAAAGGTAAAATTTCCTTCTTTTTACAGCTGAGTAGTATCCTATTGTTCAAATGTACCACAGGATACTCCTTTTTCTCCACTCATCTGCTGATGGGCACTTGGGCTGCTTCCAGATCTTGGCCATTGTTAATAATGCTGCAGTGAACATGGGGGTGCATATATTCTTTTAAATTAGTGTTTTGGATTTCTTCATCTATATTCCCAGAAGTGAAATTGCTGGTTCATAAGGCAGATCCATTTTTAATTTTTTTAGGAACCTCCACACTGCTTTCCACAGTGGCTGCAGCAGTCTGCATTCCCACCAGCAGTGCGAAAGGGTTCTCTTTTCCCCACATCCTCACTAACACTGGCTTGTTGATTCATCAATGATGGCCATTCTGACAGGTGTGAGGTGTATCTCTTTGTGGTTTTGATTTGCATTTCTCTGATGTTTAATCAGCTTCTTAATTTCCCAAATGACTCTGATTACTTTGATCTGTAGGTTAATTTGGGGAGTATTAACATCTGAACAAAATTTTGGTCTTCAGGTCCTTCAACATGGCATATCTTCCGTGTACCTGGGCCTTTAATTTCTTTCATCAGTGTTTGTGATGTGTGTTCAGCATACACATCTTGCGCACACACATTTATAGATTTATCCTTATATATTTCCTTTTCGATGGAGTAGACAGATTCTTTTTAGGTAGTACACCAAAATTACAATTCATAACAGAATCATTCTGTGAAAGATACTGTTGGGTTTTTGAATTTTCAGTTTTCATGGTCATTGCCTCTGTGCACAAACACAATTGGTTTTTACGCATTAACTTTGTCTTCTGTGGTCTTGCTAACATACCTGTTCCCCTAGCTTGTCTTACAGACTTTCCTGCTGATTCTGTGAGCAAAGACTTTTCTTTCTTTCTTTTTGGTCCGTGTGCGCTTGTTTCTTTCCCTTGCCTTCATGCGCTGGCTCGGACACCGGGTGGACCAGGAGTGAGGAGAACAAACTTGTCTTCCACCGGTTCAGTCTTGGGGAAGCGCGGGACTCTCCCTCACCAAGTCTGATCTCAGCCGGCCTCCCTGCAGGTTTCACTCTGACCCTTCACCTCCCCCCACGTCCTCTGATGCCTCCGTGCCTGGTTTCCCACATCACTTGCCTTCTGTTGAACTGCTTGGTGTGCTCTGTCTCCTGAACAGCCCCTGACAGGTCTGGCACCCACCAGAGGAAATGCTACGTGGGGTTTTTTGTGGTGGAAAGGCAGGCAGCACCACTCTGTACAGGTGAGAAGGTGAGGCCCAGAGGGCCCGGCAACCTTCTGATGTCAGTCACTGATAGATCGGGACAGCGCGGTGGATTAAAACATTTGAGTAGATGCCTGGTTGTGGACCAGGCGTTCTCTCAGAACAGCATTTGGAAACTCTAATACAGCTGTTTTAAAAAGTATGTACTTGTATGTTCTTCAGTGGGATAGATCTCTAGAAGGACAGACTGGTGCAGAGGTGACCCTTGAGGCAGGAAGCTGGTGCAGAGGTGACCCCTGAGGCAGGAAATATCTAGCAGGGGAAAAAGAAACTTAATCTTGGCTGGATTTTATTTCTTTTGAATGTTTCACATTTTGTACTACGTTCCTGTGTTGCCTACTTAATATTACATTAAGTACTTCCAAAAACAAAGGAATGATGTGTGTGCTGTAGGATTCATGCAAGCACTAAGCCGTGGCTCCTCCCTGTTTCAGTGAAAGCCCGTAAAACATTGCAATTACTTAACATTTCTAACTTCAAATGTAATCCTCTTATCCAGTGAAGTAATCATGGAGTCTGAAGACTTAAAATTTTTTTTCAATGAAATATGTTACCCAATTTGATTCCAAGAAATTTTTTGTTTCATGTGGTTTTGTTCTTGCAGGACTCAAAATCATATTCCCACTGGGGCAAAAAGGATGGAGCCAAGCAGGGAGGAAGGAGTCTTCTCTTGGGGACTTTCTTTCTGGGGACCAGGTGTGGTGAGGTGGCAGGATGCCCACCAAGGCAATTTGGGGGTGGGGCGGAGGACTGCGGCCTGGGAGGAGCCTGAGACCTGAGACGAGCCCCAAGGGAGCCATTCCGCCCTTGTAGCTTGATGGGTGTTGGAGGAAGTTCCATGTGGCCTGTGATTGGGTCTCTGAATTTCTGTGGAGTATACTTTTTCAGCAGCCCCTGTCTGCTGTGTGTTTCCTGTATCTGTCTCTCTTGCTCTCCCACCTGCTAACTTTGACTGTGTGCGCTGACTTAATCCATTACGTAGTGTGTGGCTGGGCAGGATTTGGCCCAGATGGCTCTGCCCAGTGAGAACGGAGCCAGTGAGGTTGACGTGGGTGGTGGCGTTGACCCTTGAAGTGCTCGTGTGCTACGTCCCCCTTATAGGTGGACAAAAGTACTGGCCGTGTGAACTTAACTGGCCCTGAACCGAGGAGCTCTGGGTGGATGATTGCGGGGTGTCTCCCAAGTCTCTTTCTCACTGTGGGGAGTGGGAGGCCCAGTCACCTTCCCTCCGGGACTATGAGATGATGTGAATATGCTGGAGGAATGAGAGGTGCAGGGAGACCGAAGGCAGGTGTCAATGGGAGCGGTTGTCCTGGTTCGCCAGACACCTTCACCCTCTAGCACGTGGATCAGCTTTTTCACGTTCGTTTTGCCTTTCAAATGTCCCGTCTGTGCTGGCGGGTGAGTCTCTCGGGAGTGGGCGTCCGGAGCAGGGCTGGTTTGATCGAGTCCTCAGAACAAGGTGTAAAGACCATCAGAGAAGAAATCTTGTTCTCTGCTCACTGAAGTGCCCAGGCTGGGGCCCTGTGAAGTCACACTGACGAAGTACAGACTAAGGAGAGAGAAACAGACAGGACAGTGACGTCTGCAGCGCACATCACGTGGGAGAAACCCCCCCAACGAATAACTCAGGGTTGGTTAGACTTGCATTGGTTCTGCATCTCAGCAAAGGAATAGTGCACTTCAGAGATGGGGCAAGACAAGGGGAAAGGTTTCGGGCCCCCAAGGGTGGCAGGCGGTGGGCCGGCACGTATATGGGGAAAGGAATGGAATAGGTTTTTTGTGCGGGGCCACATTGGTGCCGACTTTCCATCTCCTTCGTGGTCATAACACTTCCTGGGTGGGGGGATGCAGGCAGCCCCCACCTCTTGTCAGTTTTTCCTTGTAGCCATATAAGGGCAGCTCCGGGCGGGGGGCTTCTTCCTGAATCTGCTGATTCTTGTTTGCTTCTATTCAAGTAATCCTGATGCCAAAGTGGCATTTTGAGGTGGCATATTCTGGACTCCCACTACACCAAACAGCAGGGTGTCCTCTTCTTTACTTAAATCTGTCTTCGAGGAACAGATGGGGGAGGGCCCCAGCAGGGTCTCATGTGGGCCTTTGGGACCTCATTGCAGGGGGCCCCCCTGGGGTGAGGACATTTGAGGAAGAAGAAATGGTGGAGGAAAGGCAGGGAAACAAACCTGTGCATAGAATACATAATGCATGTATCAATTCGTGTACTTACGTGCATTTTTATTGAAATTCCAGCTCCCAGTACCAAGCCTGTGTGAAGAACATAAAACTATCTAGAGTGTACAACCCCAAACTTTGGGGCCCACAGAAGTTCCTGGGCCTCTGTTGCAAAAACAAAGGTTCTGGGACCCGACTCCAGAGATTGTTTCCTGCATCTGGGGTAGGGCCCAGGAACTTCATTTTAGGACACTCTCCAGGTGTTTCCATGTAGGTGGCCTGCGATCGCACTTTGAGATACATTGACTCATAGACCCAGGTGGGCAAAAGGAGGGCGGTGGTTCATTCCAGCTGCATCCTCAGTTTTTGTTCTTGCTGTGAACTAACCTGAGTACACACATGCCACTGTGACTGTGGGCTTGACGTGCACACATGTACACATGCTGTGTAAGCTAATATATATGCATGTGTGTTATATAAGCTGACTGTATACACACATACACAACATGAACATACTGTGTAAGCTTAATATACTATGTACACATGCGCACTCACTATATATGCTAAATACGTGCACACGTGTATTCTGAGCTACAGCTCATACAAGCACACACACAGACATGCATTGCCGTGAAGTCCTCATCTGAGTCGTACCAAGCATACACTGTCCTGTCCCCACTTTGCAGCGTAGGTGGCGATGGTGATGGGCATGGCGGCTCTCACTACCCACGTGGCCCCGTGACTGCGCTCAGTGCTCCTCTCGCATCCCCACCCTGTGCTCCTCCAGGTCCTGGGCAGTTTGCTGTGCAGATGCCTGGCAGAGCTGTTTTCTTATCTGGAGGAAATAACCCCTACGTGGTGTCCCCATCTCGCTAAAACCACCTTGGTTGACATGCAGGTGGTGAAAATGCTCGTACGAGATGGGCCCGTCCCCACTGGGCTGTGCTCCCTCGTGGGAGCCGGCAGACCTGAGGCAGCTGTGGGCCTGACAGGTGGTGTGTGTCCCACCATCGGGGTGGGACGTGAGCACCTCAGGATGAAATGCTGCACACAGTGGTCAGAGAGGAAGGAGGACAGTGTGGCATTATCGATTGATCTGATCATCTGTTTTGGATTATACCGTTTGAAATAATTGGCAGTGAAAATGGAGTGATTCATGCTCATGAACCTTGGTGAGCCTCGCTGAGCCTGGAGGGTTTGTTCCCCCTTCTGACTGCTTTTCCTCTCGCTGTTGGTTTTAGGGAAGGTGGCCATCCAGAAGGAAGACCTGCAGAAGTACCACAACAGGGACACCTGGTTCCAGCTGCAGCACGTCGACGCTGACTCAGAGGTTCAGGTGAGACCCTCAGCGGAGCCTGTGGGACACAGGAGGTCTTTGAGAATGGAATACGCTCGGATTGTGGTTAAAGAAATAGGTATAGAGTTTTGGTCTTGACGGAATAATGGTTAGCAAATTGTGTCCTTTTATGTACAGTAAGGATAGGCTTGTTAATTTTGTTTGTTCAGCTGGTTATTGTCCTACTTTGTCACACATGATTGAAGAGCTTTAAAAATATAAAATATGGAAGAACAGTAACATAATTGAAGGTGAAGAGACAATATGGATAAGAAAACATGAAGCTGTGAGAACAGCACAAGGAACCTCACCAGTGTTTGCAGTAGGTCACCAAATGAGTTTTCAAGCTCCCTGCACTCAGCAAAAAAGCATTTAGAGATGGAAGAAGTGACCACTCCGAAGAGGTTCCCATCGTCCGAAGGGTCTTGGGCTCACCCCGGCTTGCCTGGGCAGCATGTTAACTGGGACTGAGCCCCAGTCCAGCGGTGAGAGCTACCCCCCCAGGACTGGGTTTCTCTCCCTAGTTGGGGAGATTGCAGGGACCCAGGACCCTAACCCTTCCCCATAAGGCTGCCCGAGGACTTTCCCGTAGCTCAGGGTCACTCCCCATGCTGAGTCTCCAGGAGCACACCTGAGCACCAGTTGGGACAGTGGCCACATCTCCTCTCTTATGACCCTGGTTGGTGCGATGTCCAGTCGAACCTGCTCCATGGTAGGGACTAGAATTCCAAGATTGGG
Organism: Anoura caudifer; assembly: GCA_004027475.1. Classification (NCBI taxonomy): domain Eukaryota; kingdom Metazoa; phylum Chordata; class Mammalia; order Chiroptera; family Phyllostomidae; genus Anoura; species Anoura caudifer. The sequence continues at coordinate 9,387 of PVKU01006171.1, forward strand.
AGCATGGCCGGACAGCACGGTGGCTGTAGCGCTGAGATACACGAGTGCTCTCCTCAGTGGGTGCTGTGAGACGCCAAGGCCTGGCTGGGGTACGTGATAGCACAGGGCCTCAGGCACAGGCAGGCCCGGCTCAGAGCTCAGTGCCCCCACTCACTAGTGAAATAGGCTGGTGGGGGGACTCTCCATGCCTCCGTCTCCTCAACTGTGAAGTGGGGTTTTGTGAACAGCTAGGCGGTGTCTGATGCATTGCCCTGGGCCCCTGGCCCAGCGTCGGAGGCCTGGCTGGCCCTTGGTCCTCATGCTTCTTCCTGGAACCTCCGCCTTGGCTGAGCTCTGAGAGTAAGGGCAGCGGGTTCAGGGTTTCTGCCTGCTAGGGCTGTGGGATGCACAGGCCCCGGAGGCCTCTGGGATGGATCCATAACTTGAACAAAGAGGCAGCCAGAGGGAGGGGTTGAGAAGCCGAGCCAAAGGGAGGCGTTGTGATGGTGTTGCACACTTAATTAGTTCTGACCCAGGGGCCCAAGCATGCTGTAAATTAGAAGACACTGTAATTACTGCAGAACCAATGACTCTGCCGTTGAAAAGCAGAGTTCTGACAGTAAGATGAGCACGAACACCTGGAATACAACGGCCAGCCTCACCTGCTCCGGTGACTTGGGAGGCTCATCTTTAGACAGAAGGTTTCCGAAGTGAGGTGCTGTGAAATGGTGCTCTGTAGCTGGAGCCTTTCCAGCTTTTTATTCTGACTTTTCCCCCATCACTTTTTTCCTTAAATGACACAGCCAGTGGCACCGACATCAAGCGGCCCCTGCAAGCAGCCGCAGTGGTCTCTGGCTGTGTCTCCCCCAGATTTAAACTGGATTTTATTGGCAAGTGTAACTTTTCTTTTTTCTTGCCTTTTTTTTTTTTTTACTTTTAATTTTGAAAGGGTGACAGATTCACAGGAAGTCATGGAAAGTACACAGTGGAATAATGATTAGCAAATGGTGTGCTCTCCTATTTATACTCCAAGACTAACAACAGTGTAGAAGGGCCCAGGCTCCTTCACCCCGGTGCCCCCAAGGTAGCATCCTGTGTGACTGGCATGAGATCACAACCAGGACGTTGATGGTCCTGTGATACACGGAGCCCATTAAGATCTCACCCGTGTTACATATATGCATGTGTACCACTGTGTGTGTATACAAGTGCACGCGTATATTCTATGCAGATTATCATGTGTGCGTATGTGCATCCTGTGCAGCTCATCATGTGTGTAGATTTGTGTAACCACCACCACAATCAGTATCCAAAAGTGCTCCCTCAGCACCAGTCTCAGAAACACGGATGTGTGTGTTAACTGTACAGCCGTGTGGAATATTTGCACTGTTTCGTAACTAATGCCTTTGCATGGCCATGGACAAGTCCCTGTTCTTCTGAGCCTGGTTCTTATCATCTGTGAGACGCCATACTGACTTGTTCTGGGCCAGTGTCCTAGGACTTCGTGAATTATGGATGGCAAATGCATTATTGTTCTTCCTGTGAGGAGAAGAAGGAAGGATGGTGTTCATCAGCTGCTTGCTAAGTCCCAGGCGCTGAGCTGCATGCTTTTACTTCGCTAGTTCCCAGAGTGCCCACCCATGAAGTGGTCCTACCACCAGAGGAGCAGCGCTTCCCCAGATTCCAGCTGGCCTTTAAAAGTCCAATTATGATCTTTTCCCTACAGCCAGTTTCATTTTAAAATGTCCCATTTGTGGTTTTTAGAAGGGCAGAGGATGGTGTCTATTCTCTTGAATCCATCTGTTCTATAATTCGTAGTAAAAGGCATGTGTCCGCAAGAGTCGCACAACTAGAGTCAACAAGAGACTGATGAGTCGCAGAATGAGGGGAAAGGACAATTTTAAAAAATGGCTTGCTTCCTTCTGGAACTGATGTTTTTAAAGGTATCTGCTAAATCACTTTATTAAAAAGAAATAGTTGTCCCTGTTCCTTCCCTGACCCTATGCAAGGAACAGAACGAGGCAATTGGCAGGAACAGACCTGAGCTGTGGGCTGTGCGCACAGCCAGTCGCGGCTGCCAAAATGTACACTGGAGTATGGAAGCGTTCCTTTCTTCCCATGCCTCATGTCCTCCTTGGTGTTGGATGGGCAGGGAGGCAGTCCCTTACTCAGCTGCCAGTGAGGCCTGCCTTGGCTCCTCCAAGGACGCCCAGCAGCCACTGAGCTCTGCTTTGTGCTCTGTTTTGTTTTAGTGAACGTGCTCTGAAAGTATATATTCAGAAAAGAGCACCAATGGGCCATCACAGCAAACCCCAGCAGCTGTTTCCAGATCATCTCTGAGAACCTGACTCACGTGTCAGACCATCCTACAGGAAGGGTTTCCCAGACAGTCAGTGTCAGCGGTTGTCCATGTACCAGGACCCAGCTTGAATCTTTCTAAGGGTTTAAGGAATTCCAGGAAGGAAAGGGCAAGGTCAGGCCTCCTTCCTGACCCTGCACTTGCCTTGACGTATGTGGCTGAGCAGGTTGGTGCTCAGACTGGGACGTCTGTGTCCAATGCTCTGTGGGCTCAGAAGCCAGCTGTGCAGAGGCTGAGCCTAGAAAACCCAAACTTCCTGCCTGTGCTGAAGTGTAAGGTGTGGCCCTCAGTCCCTCTGGGCGTTGGCATTTGTGGGCTGGGTTGTTTGCGCTGGAGGTGCTGTGATGCCTAGACCGCGTGCGTGACCCCAGCTGTCAGTGATGCTGAGTGACAACAGATGTGAACTTCTGAACTGCAGGTCTATGGGTTAGTCTCTGAGGGAAAGTCCTTGTAGTTATGTGTAGCATTTATATTGTTTTGTCTTACCCATACCCTCCTTTCCCACATCCCCAGAAAATAACAACAACACAAACTGGCTGACAGTATCTGCCACCTTGGTAAGGAAGTGTTTGCCCTCAGAGAGGAAACATGAGCAGTCACAGGGTCTGCTGGTGTGGACGTGTCGTCCTCTTCTGGGAAAAACAGGAAACAGGACGGCGAGCCCGGGCGTCAGCAGTGGGGGGTGCCATCTCGCCCAGACACATTCTTTCACTTCTTAGAAGCCCATTTAGAATGAATTAGTGAAATATCACTCTGAATGGCCATGGCCAAATTAAACCAAGAAAGCGTTGGCGCCTACTGTGTTTGAGAAGGCAGGTGAGGAACCAGACTTCACAGGAGACTGTTTTGTGATATGTTCTTACTCTGTTTTTTAATTTTTTAAAAAGATTTTATTTATTTATTTTTAGAGAGGGCAAGAGAGGGAGAAAAAGAAGGAGAGAAACATCAATGTGTGGTTGCATCTTGCGCACCCTCTATGGGGGACTGCAACCCAGGCATGTGCCTTGACTGGGAATCAAACTGGCAACCCTTTGCTTCGGAGTCCAGTGCTCAGTCCACTGAGCCGCCACACCAGCCAGGGCCTTACTCTGTTTTATCGTGAGTGTTTGTCCTGTTTTAGAAGGCAGATTGCTAGTTGCTGTCAGCCTCGTGTTCTCATCTTAGCAGAGGATGACCATGCCCACTTCATGGGATGTACTGATAATTATGGGATAGTGCGGAAAGTTCTAAACCCTGGCTGGTGCTCAGTGAAAAAGAGCCACAGGAAATCAGCTTTGTCAGTATCATTGCTGTTACCTGGGGCATTTGTCTGGCCCCTTCAGAGCTGGCATGGTACTGAGGCCCCTCCCTCAGTTACTGGCCCTGAGGGTTTGTTCATGGTGGGGTGAGGTCATCCAGGAGCTGGGCCCAGACCCATGGTTAGCTGGATACAATGCTAGTAGTCTGGTCCTGTGTCCAGGACTTACTGCTGGGCATCCTGCCTGACCATCACTCTTGCCCCCGAGGCCACTCTGTCCTACAGGTGAGAAAAAGGCCGGAAAGGACTGTGTCCAGCCCTTCCCACAGCTGGGCAGTGGTTGGGTGCATTTTCTGCCATGTGTGCCCAGGCCAAGGCCTGGGCTTCTCGGTGCCTATCTCCCCACCACCAGTGGAGCTGGGAGCCCAGTGTGCCTGATGGATTGGAACCTTTAACCTTCCAGGAGTCACGCCATCCTCGTCCCTGGGATCTGGGTGGGGGTCAGAGGGAGTAAGTGGACACCACGTGGGGGCAGAGGTAGCCACTGTTTGTGAACAGACACTCGGTGTGGTCATTCCCCGTGACCCTCTATCCTTGTGCCTTTCAGGGCAAGGTCCACTTGGAACTGAGGCTGAGTGAGGTCATCACCGACACAGGCGTCGTCTGCCACAAGCTGGCCGCTCGGTAAGACATGAGTATGCCCCGGAATAGTAACTCTGGCCCCTGGGAGCGGGGCAGGTGGTTGTTTTTCACACAAATGAATCAGAATTCACAGACTTGATGATTCCCCCAGATGACATCATTCTTAGAGGTTCTGGCATGCTCTTAATGTACTCAGTAAAGCAAATGCTCATCCTAGCAGTAACTAGCCAGTTATTGTTTAGGCAAAGAGGTTGGTATTGCACGCTGGTTACAAATAAGGAACCAAGATTCTACTCTGGCCCACAAGCAGGGTCTGGATGAAGACAGTTAGGAGGGTCCCCCATTGTTTACTCTCCAAGAGGGACCTGTCCTTGCTGTCCAGTTGCATTCGTCACCCGATGGTCAGTGTGGGCTGCAGGGCCATCACCGTAGCCCATGCAGGAGGACATGGTGCAGAGACACAGTGTAGCATGTGCTGAAGGACACGGCGTGGGGCTTGGTAAAGGACGGGGTATAGGACTTGTGTAGCAGGTGTAGAAGGTGAGAATTCCCTGTTATCTGAAACCCGGGGACTGGGGAGTATGTGGGAGATGAGTTCAGCGGGTTTTATCCTCAACTCCTTCATTATTTCCATTCCTCTTAAAGTAGTTGCAGTGATCTCAGATTTTGAGAGAGTTGCCTATTTTCTTGTTTATTTACTGGTTTATTCCTTGTTCTAAAAGGACTTAAGGCTGCTTAACACAAGCCCCCATAGAACAAGAAAGTGTGTTGGTGGTGGGGAGAGAGGAGGGCCCGGGCTGAGCAGAGAACGAAACCTGGAGGCGAACACAGATGTGGGCCGGGAGCCCAGGCCCCAGAGCAGCCCCATCTAGACCCACGTCTGCAAGGTGGAGGGTGGAAGGGTCTGCTCACTGCTGAGTCCATGTGTGATGCACAAGGACACTGCAGCTGTTGCAGCTCTGCGTCTTACTAGGGTGCACATCAGGCTGTAGTTTTCAGGAACACAACCGTATGAAGTCAGGACTGCCTGTCAGCAGCCGCCGCCGCCTGACATGTGGGCGTGCAGCTATTTCCACACGCCCACTGCTGGCACAGAAAATCCCAGAGATGGGTGACTTGGAACTCGGGCTGAGGGCTTGGGGTTCTGTTATGAAACACAGGAGTGTGCTGTGCACGAGGCCTCCTTTTTTGTTTTTTTTTTAAGGAGCTTTGGTTTAGAGAAGATGTAAGAGTGGGAGTCGGGAAGTTTCCGTGCGTCCCAGTGTTTCCTGGGAGGCAATGCCTCTGGCCGCTCGAACGGACTGGAACTGTGCCGGCCTCGGGCTGCCTGGTGTGTCTTGGATCCTTGCAGACAACTGCTATGTGGAGCATGCCTTGTTAGGACTGGGCCCCAGCAACCCCACTTTTCCAATTCGGTTCAAATTCATGCAAAGAGGTGAACTGTGCCTGTTCTGAAAGTGCTTTCTTGAATCTTGTGCCAATGTGGCTCTGTCGACAGTTTTTCTGCTCAAATACCCGTTTGAATGTCAGGATGTTAACCACCTGCCTCACCAAGTTCTGGGTTCTGTCCCCCAGCAGTCAGCTGCACAACTGTTTTCATCAGCACTGCAGGTCAGCTTTTAGTCCCTTCCCCACGTGCACAGGAGGGGCGGGGACTGACATCATCGGGCCAGGGCGTCTCTGCACACGCTGCCCAAACACGGCCTTCCTGTAGGTTCTCAGACACCTCAAGCCCACCCTGCCTTGGCCTTTGCTCCTGCCACCCTCTGCCTGGAATGCCCTTCCTCCAGATCCCCCTTAATTCAGGTCTTGACGCAGCTGTCCCCAAGGAGCCATCCCCTTCTGGAGCAGGCTAGACAGCTCTCTGTGTCCCTGCTCCGTGCCCCTCTGCACTGCGGTGGTTGATGACTGTTCTGTTCTGTGCATTTTCCCCTGAAATGCGGATTTTCTTGTTCACTGCTGTCTCCTCAACACTTGGAGCAGGGCCTGACGCCCTGCAGGTGCTCAACAAACACCTGTGTACTGGGCATGCTCCAGCTCGTGTTACAGGGCTCGTCCTGTCCAGCAGAGCAGGAAGGGATCTCTGGAGAGGGAACAAGATGAGGCTTCCTTTCCCTACGACTGTTCTGTGACTGCTGAGCAGGATTTGGGCCTGTCACACCCTTTAGTACATGCACTAAAGTATACACACTAGTATACACTAATACACACACTAGCACACTCATGCATACACATAGTACACAAGAACTCAAGTGCTAATACACACACTAGTATACACTATTATACACACTAGCACAGCGGTCCCCAACCTTTTTGGCACCAGGGACTAGTTTTGTGGAAGACAATTTTTCCAGGGACTGGGGTCGGTGGGGGATGGTTTGGGGGTGATTCAAATGTATTACATTCAAGCTCCCCTCCTGCTGTGCGGCCTGGTTGCCAACAAGCCATGGACCCATACCGGTCTGCGGCCCGGAGGTTGGGGATCCCCACACTAGCACATAGTAATACACGTGCTGATACACAATGCTAGTATGTACTAGCACACATGCTAGGGCACATGCCATTACATTGGTATGCACATGTACACTAGTGTGTACATGTGTACTCACACCAGCACGTTGTGTTCAGAGTCCTGGGGCCCAAGGTCCACCACAGGGGTATACTGAGGGAGAAGGAGTGGGGTTCCCACAGGGGCCTGCATTTTCTGATGAAGGATCTCAGAAGTTTCTGAGGGACCAAGTGACTTTTCTTTCCTCATCTCACCTCCTCTTGCAGGGTTTTTTTTTTTTACTAAAAAATATCCTTTGCATACATAAAACTCAACCTTTTAAAGCACATAATCTTAGTGTATTTACAAGGTGACACAGCCATCGCCGCTGACTGCTGTCTGACCTCATCCCTGTGAGCAGGCACACCCAGCCCCTCCCCCGGGCCCAGCCCCTCTGAGGTGCTTTCTGTCTGCAGGTTTGCCTGTTCTGGACATTTCCCATAAATGGAGCCCCCCAGCACGTGGTGCTTTGTGCCTGGCTGCTTTCACTCAGTGTGATGTCTTTAAGGGTTTCCGAGTTGTAGCATGTTGTCAGCACTGGGTTCCTTTCAGGGATGAATGGTGTCCCGTTCTATGGGGCACCGCATTTTGTTGATCTGTCATCCATGAGTGGACATTTGGGTTGTTGACACTTTGTGGTTATTATGAATAATGCTGCTAAGAACATTCTTGTGCAAGATTTTGTATAAACTTATCATTGTCATTTCTTTTGGGTATATACCTGGGAGTAGAATGCCAGGTCACATGGTACCACTGTGTTTAACTTTTTGAGAAACCGCCAGACTCTTTGTCATGGCGGCTGCCCCAGGTACACCCACGAGCTGCATGGGAGGGCTTGCATTTCCTCACATCCTCACTAACACTTGTTGGTGGTGGCTGACTTTTTTATTGTAGCCGGGCTCGTGGGTGTAAAATGGTTTTGATTTACATTTTCCTACACGTAATGACTGAAGATGTTGACCATCCTCTCTTGTCTTCATTGACCATTTCTATATTTTCTCTGAAGAAATATCTATTTAAGTCCTTTACTGATTTTTTAAAAGACTTTATTTATTTATTTTTAGAGAGAGGAAGGGAGGGAGAAAGAGAGGGAGAAAAACATCAATGTTTGCAAGAGATACATCTGTCAGTTGTCTCTTGCACGCCCCTTACTGGGGACCTGGCCTGCAACCCAGGCATGTGCCCTCACTGGGAATTGAACTGGCTATCTTTTGGTTCATAGGCCAACACTCAATCCACTGAGCCACACCAGCTAGGGCTAAGACCTTTACTGATTTTGAATTGGGTTATTAGTATTTTTATTATTAAGTTGTAACAGTTGTCCATATATTCTAGATACTAGACTCTTGTCAAATATGTAATTTGTAAATATATTATGTTATTTTGTTGGTTATCTTTACTTTCTTGATAGTGTCCTTTGCAATACAAAAGTTTTATTTTTTTAATTTTTAGCAATACAAAAGTTTTAAATTTTGATGAAATCCAATTTACCCACTTTTTCTTTGGTTGCTTGTCTTATCTTAAGATACCATTTCCTAATCTGAAATCATAGAGATTTACACTTAATGTTTTCCTTCTAAGGTTTTTATATTTTTAGCTCTGAACTTTAGGTATTTGATATATTTGGAGTTAATTTTTATATATGGAATGAGGTAGGGGTTCGCATTGTTATTATTATTATTTTGCATTTGAATATCCATTTGCTGAAAAGGCCATTCTTTGCCATCACATTGTCCTGGCATTTTGCTGGGAACCACCGGCTGTCACTGCGTGAGCTTACGCGTGGAGTCTGTTCCAATCCGTTGCCCCGCCCCCCTATACCAGTGCCGCACAGTCTCCATCACTAAGGATTGGCAGTAACTTTTGAAATCAGAAAATGTGAGTCTTCCAACTTGGTCCTCCTCTTCCTGATTGTTTGGCTATTCTGAGCTTCTTTTATTTCCATGTGGATTTTAGGATCAGCATTTTAATTTCTGCAAACATGGCACCTGGCATTTGATAGGGATTGTATTGACTCTCTACATCAGTTTAAGTCTTCCGACCCTTGACCACTGTTTCTTTCCATTTAGTTAGGTCTTCTGTAATTTCTTTTAAAACTTTTGCTTTTGTAAGGTCATTAGTAATGTCCCCTCCATTATTACTGATTTTAATGATTTGAGTCTTCTCTTCTTGGACAGTGTGGCTCAGTGATTTTCAGCCCATGTGTCACGGTGCACCAGGTGTGCTGCGGGACTTTATAAAACACACGGTACCTGACTGTTCAGTTGGGGGCATGGACCTCTTCTCCCTTAGACTGTCAAATAAAGAGTGACACCAGCCAACATAACAACAGCCATTTGGTCTGAATGAATCAAAATTATGCCTAGTTTTTATTTTGGAGAGATTGGCAAAAAATATATTTTTTGGTGTGTTACAGAAATTTAGTGATTCATTTACATGTGCCACGAGAGTAACAAGGTTGCAGATCACTGATCTGGCTAAAGACTAATCAGGTTGTTGATCTTTTTAAAGACCCCATTTTTTTGGTTTGCTGATTTTTCTCTACTGCCTTTCTGTTCTCTATTTCATTACCTTTGCTCTAATGTTTATTATTTCCTTCTTTCTGCCTGTGTTGGGTTTAGTTTTTTTTAACTTTGTCTGGTTTATTAAGGTAAAAGTTTTTGTTATCAATATGAGGTCTTTTTTTCTTTTTTAATGTGGATGTTTATAGCTACAAATTTCCCAGTAACATCACTGTAGTTTTTATATTTTATAACTTTATTTCTTCATGCTCTCTAAGTCTGTTTCACATGCCCGAGACTTTGCACAAACAGCTGTGAGTCAGGATGGAACAGTGGGCACCTATGTGCTATTAGGTGCGAAGGCTCTGGACCCAACCTCCTGGTGACCGAGGTCAGCAAGATCTCCCCTAACTGTGACACCAGGCGAATTGCTTATGCTCCCTGTGTATCATCTTCCTTCTGTAGGACAGTAATAGCATCTATGCTGGCATTTTCCCAGGATGTAGAAAGGAGCCCAAGCAGTTATATATGTGGGTCCTCCCCCTGTGGCCTGGTGTCTCAAAGGTTACCAGGGTCTTGGGCCAATCCTATGGTAGGTTATAGGCTCAGGAGAAATTAAGAGCTGGGGTGAGGGACCACTGAAGAGAAGCCAGTCTGGCAAAGGCAAGCTCATTCTAATAAATAACCTTCTGGTCTTGTCTGAGAATCACCACACACCGTCCCTTCTGCCTAGCAGCACTGCGACTCATTCCCACTTTGCTCATTAGAAAGCGATGGAGATGTCGAAGGGCCTGTGCTCACAGCCCAGGGAGTGTTCTTTGCCTCCCTGATGCATCAGTCCCTCGTCACAGGTGTGTTAGTTTCCTTTGGCTGCCTTAGCAAAGTACTACAATCTCGGTGGCTTAAAGCAACAGAAGTTGATTCTCTCCCAGTGTGGAGGCCAGAAGTCTGCAATCCAGCTGGGCCATAGTCCCTCCACAGGCTCCATGGGAGGGTCTGTTTCTTCCTCTCCCAGTGTCTGGGTCTGTTCACGTTCCTGGGCTGGTGGCCACACTGCATCAGCCTCTGTTCTATCTTCACCTGGCCCTGCGTCTGTGTAACCTCCCTCATTCATATAAGGGCACTTGTCGTTGGGTTTAGGGCCCACCCAAAGTCCCAGATGATCTCATGGCAAGATCCTTAACTTGAATGTCTGCAAAGATGCTTTTCCAAATAAGGTCTCTTTCACTGATTCCAGACTAAGAGGTGGACACATCTTTTTGGGGAATACCACCCCACAGATCCTCTCTGGACTCCTCTCTCCTCTCACCTGACCCATGCAGCCTCTGGTGGGGTCCCTGGAGGTGTTCTGGCTGGGCTGAGATCTCTTTCCAGGCCTTTCTTTTCCCCACTTCCAGTGCACCCCTCTCTGCTGCCAGGTCCACCCTGTCCCGCTGGCCTGCAGAACAAACTGCAGGTTGCCCCGTGAGCCCTTGAAATTTCTTTTCTGAGGTTGTCCATTTCCTACAAAAGTCCCCAATTCAGGAGGCTGGGGGCTTCTGCCCTTACTCCTTCCTGCTTCTGAGAATGGGTATTATATGCGGGCCAGCCAGCTGCCCAGCAGGAAGTACATCACCGGTTCCTTCCCTCCCTGGATTAGCCAGTGAAAGCCTTAAGAAATGGGAAATGTTTACAAAATAAGTAGCAACAGAGGGTTTTCCACCTGGGCTGGGCCTGCCATTGCACAGCCTTCCTGTGGTTCTGTGAAGGGAGAATCCTCTAGATGTGCCTGTAGAAATATCACCTTTTTTGCCCCCATACTGCAGCTTTTCCTGGTCATAACTCACCTTTTTGTCTTGTTTTACTCTCTGCGTCCAAGTCTGTAGACCTACCTGGTGCCTGACCGAGGCCCAGGCTGTTTGGTGACCCACCTTCCTGAATGTTCTTAGTGTCTGTACATGGACTTGGCACCTACAGATCTCTGCCTTGGACAGTTACCTGTTCATGCCTGTTCACTTGTGAGTGGCTTCTCTTTCCAACTAGATTTCAAGCTGTGAGTCAGGTCCTATCTCACGATTCTTTTTGTTATTTGCAACAAAGATAAACACCGCATCTTTTAATCATTCATTCAGAAATACTCGCTGATCCCCTACTAAGTGACGCCACTGTGCCAGGCCTTCCAGAGCTTACGTTCTAGAGGGGGAGACACATTAACACATTACATTCATAACACGTAACGTTCATTTCACTGGGAAAGCCTGGAGAACGTGAGCCTGGCAGCCAGGCTGCTGCGCACAGCGGGGAGGCCTGGCAGCCGTTTGTGGAGCGGTCAGGTTTGACCGGTGTGACCTGGCAGTGTGCAGGGCCACGCGGTCTGCACCGGGGTGAGCAGAAATCCTGTTGTGGATCGAAGATGAATTGGCTGTTTGTGGGCGTTTCTTTGGACCCTGACTCTGTGCCGTTAGAGCACCTGTGTGCTCGGGAAGAATGCAGCAGCCGTTGGTGTGGGGTGACCGAGGTGGGAGGAAGACACACCTGCACCTGTTCTCCGCTCTGCTGAGACCGAGCGTTGCTTGCCTCTTTTCTCAGCCCTTCCTTTCTTGTCACTGTAAACGTTCCTTTCTTTCACTGTTTCTTTCTTTCTCTTGGACATCCTGTGCCTGCCCACTTTGTCTGAGAGTGAGGTTTCTTATGTTTTTCCACTTGCAAACTCTGTCACTTTGCAAGCAGACTGAGCCCTGCTGACAACTTTGCAAATGCCCGCTGAGCCGGCCCTCCTGACCAGAGCAGTGGGCGCTGCAGGGCCACTGGGCTCTGAGATGCAGATCGCCAGAGGGGACGGCGCAGTCTGCTGGTGGCTCCACCTTGAGGAGCACCCAACTGAGAGGTTACCTGTTTGCAGACTTCCAACAGTAGATCTTATTTTCTATTACCAAGGAATTACAGAAAGAAAAACCAGCCGATGGGCTCTTTCTAGGGTGGAGGGCTGGGCAGGCAGCAGGTGGGCCCTCTGCTGGTGACCACCTGTGGTACCAGGGTGTCTCTGCAGGCCTCTCATACCTGCCTACGGGCCAGGGCAGCAGGCCCGTGGTGTTTCCTCCCAGGGAGGCAGGAAGTCCAGGCGCAGCACGTGCCCCCATCCAGGGAAGAAAGTGGGATCGAGTTCACAGCTGCAAGCTCTTCCTCTAGTGAGGCATAACTATTTTAAGGGTCAAGTTGAATATAGAAACCTATAAATGTTAAAATAGACACAAAATATTGTACTTCTGGTACTTTAGATTCCAGATTAGTTGACTGTTTCAAAGTGTCCTTGGCAGGACGTAAGAATGCCCAGTACAGTAAATATTGTATTTTTCTCCCTTTATTTACCTGTAACATCCTAAGTGTTTGTGAAATTTGTTTTGCATGGAGTAGGCCTAGACAGACGCACCAGGTGGGTATACGCCTTTCAAGTAAAGTGAACTTTGGCTTCAGGAGCCCCAAGCAGCCCAGGAGAGCACCTGGCCCCACGCCCCAGGACTGTGCAGCTGAGCTGCGATCCCGCTAAAGCTGCGAGGGCGCTAATGAAGTGAGCCCGCTGTCACTGCCGCCGCCGCCAGGAGGGGGGTGTGAGGGAGGCTAGCACCGTTTTTATTCCGGTTTGTGCATTTTGCATGCCAGATGGCAGGGTATTGTTTTTCCTTTTTCTCTGAGATGCCTTCGTGTAACTGCTACCAGGAGCCACGCTGTGCTCTGAGATTGATAACGGAGCATCTCTCAAACGGGCCTTTGAAAGGAGTGCAAGCAACATCTCCATGGTGGCTGAATGCAGGCTAAGTGGCTGCTGCCCCGCATTTGCCTGCAATTCTCTAAGACGCGAGATGGGAGAAGAGTCACTTCCTGTTGGGTGCTTTGCTGGCCGTGAAAACCCATTATCTCTGAGGATCCAAAATGGGGATGTACCTGCCGTCTGAAACGTCTTCTTGATCAACAACTGAATGTAATAAAAGAAAAAAATGCATTCATGTTAAATGTATACCATTTGCACAGAAGGTGTGTGGGCCTCCCTTTATTCCTCTTGAACAGGCTGTTGTCCCTGCCCCCAGCTTCCTGTCTCAGAGCTGTTGCTCTTTGGGGACCCTCTCACTCCAACTTATGATGGCCGAGCCCTTGTCCGTAAGACCTCAGCCTGAGGGCCACTTCTTCCCAGAGGCTCCCAGCCACTTGAGGGGGCGACCACCGCCCTGCATCTCTCCATGTCATGTGTAGCTTATCTCCTCGCTTGCATTACTGCACATGGTAATTACATGTCACCTACTGACTGTCGCATGGTTGGCTGCTGTGCCAGCCAAGCAAGCCCGGGCTTCGCGGGGCATGAGCTTCACAGGTAAGCTTTTGTTTCCTCACGGCTCCAGTGTCCTTCCTGGAAAGGTGCCTGGAAAGTGAGAACTCAACAAATGCTTATTTAATGATGAATTAACGGATAAATAAACCTTTGTGTAGTGATGGATTAAGGGATGAGTGAATATATTTTTAATGATGAATTAATGAACAGAAGAAGAAAACCGAAGACCAAGTCAGTAATCTGGGAGAGACCTATTCCAGAAAGTAGAGTAAAAGAGAAAAAGAGTCGACAGCTATTAGATAAAGCTAATTGAAATAAAGGATTAAGCCATGACACCCAACCTCATCTAGCAGGAGTTCCTGAAGAAAAATGGTACAGAAATGAAAAGAGAAGAAATTTACAGAAAACTCCTTGGCCCAGAATGGGGGTGGTACCAGGTCGAAGGGCCAGAGGCGCCTTGAAGGGGGAATGAAGGAAGCAAACCACTTGCCCAGAAAGAAAGATTCTGGTGAAACGTTAGAACCTAAAGCCTTCCCCCTGGGGGACAAAGCAGCTGGGTCACCTGACTTCCGAAGGCATGAGAGAGGGTGGTTGCCTTCCAGCTTCCCACCTGCACGGAGAATTGCAGCACTCAGATATTCGAGGGGGAAATGATCGTGTATCTCTGTGTAGCCAGACTCATGTTCAAACGTGGGAATTGGGACTTTGCTTCTGGCCACGCCGGAGTAGTGGGAACTGGGTCCCCGCTCCCACCCTAGCGAAGAGCTGGATGCTGAAGGACTGAACCATTTTAGAACTTGGGCAACTGGCAGCTTAGCTTAGTGACTCCCAAATAGGGGAAGAAGATGAGGTGAGCCATAGCGGCCAGCTTTCCTCCTGGAGGTGTGCTTGTGACATGGGGCAGGGAGGTGTCCCAAGCAGAGCTCAGAGGTGGGTGAGGAGACTTGTTGTTAGGGGTCTGAGCCCACCATGCCCACATACCGGGGAGGAGGGGACCTCACAGTGCTCCAGGACCCAGTATGAACGTACAAGGGGAAGTGCCACAGGGTCAGGCAGGCAGGGGGCTGTGGAACAAGGGGGCCCTTCACAGGGCTAGGAGTCATTTGAATCCCCCGCAGCCCAGTGGAGAGCCCTATCATCACTCGGGACACTCAGCACGAGCTCCAGGAGGGCTGCCCATGTAGTGGGGCTGACCTCACCTTAGACAACAGTTGCCAACCCCTCCCTGCACAAAGCTTCAGACCACAATTGCCACAATCATCCCGAACAAAGCAAGAGACTCTTAACAGCCGACTAGCACAAGGCCCAGCAGCTCTGTTCTGTACAGATGACAACATAATCAGGACACCAGCAGCATCCAGCATCTGCTCAACACTGACGTGGCAGAGGCAGGAGCAGGTGACCTGCAGCCTAGAAAAGGAGCCATCGGTAGAAACAGACCTGGACACGACGGAAGGAACGGAAATAGTAACAAGGATGCGCAGGGAGCTGGTGAAACTTAACTATGGTCCAGAATTTAAACACAACCATGAGCCGAGACAGTTGGCCCCAGACCTACAGGTGGGATCAGACATGACATTGAGACTGGGGAGGCTGCTGCCGCCAAGAGGTGCATGTGACATGGAGGTTAGGCACAGGCTGTCACTGTAAGCCCCTTCATGCTGCCAGAGCCTCAAATAACACATTTAACAATAGCACAACTTCGTAAGGTGATCGGAGAGGTCAGCGCGTGAGTTGCGTAACGCTCCGGAAAAGCACTCGGCTCCTAGGAAGTGAGGCGGTGACATTGCTCGTGGAAATTCACCAGGATCGTTTCCTCCTCGGCCAAGGCTCCTTTGCTCTGAATGCAGCACACAGTGCACCTCCTTCCCCAATATTTTCTGGTTGCTAATCAGTGCATCTGTTACTATTTGTTGGACAGGAGTATCTGGGCAGTTGGCGACCAGCACCAAGCCAGAACTCACGGCTCTTGGCCTTGAGCTGCTGAGACAGCTGCTCTCTTGGACCCCAGAGGGGCCTTGCAAGGCAGCCCGTGGGCCCTTCATCTCCGGCTCCTGACCACCCCTCCCACTTCTCTCCTCAGCATCCTGGAATGCCAGGGCCTCCCCATCGTGAACGGGCAGTGTGACCCTTATGCCACTGTGACACTAGCAGGACCATACAGGCAAGTATCTGTCCCCAACACCTGCCACAGCCTCCGGGCCTGGCGGGTGGGTCGCAGTCACCTGGAATGGTGCTGAGGATTCTTCAGGCAGAGAAAGGCAGAGTACGCTGTGAGGGAGAATGTATAATTCTGACTTTCTTTTGTTTCCTTTATTGCCCTAAAATTGTCTGGTAAAAGAAAAATGCCTTTATGTTCTTCCTGTGGAGTATTTTTGGCTCAGTAAAGGTTCCTGATTTGCATACCATCTGGGGTTGGAGACAAACAGAAATATTTATAAGATAAATAAAGGCAGCAAATTACTTGTGCATTTGATAGCTCAGTCTTAAGGCTGAGAGATTTGGCATCAAAGTGTTATTTTTAATCCCGGTCCTTCCTCCCTTGATTACAGATCGGAAGCAAAGAAGACGAAAGTAAAAAAGAAGACCAACAACCCTCAGTTTGACGAAGTGTTTTATTTTGAGGTTGGTGTTGGAGTGGCTTGAATGTGAAGTTGAAACCTTACACCCGAGATTCTTTGGCAAAATGTCTAGATCTGAAGGATCTCAGTCCCTCACTTCCTCCTGAACGATCTGGGTGACTGCCCCCACACAAAACATTTCCCCTCCTGCTCTGCGGCTTCGGGTGGACTTGCCTCTCCTCCCTAGAAAGAAAGGCTGTCTGTTGCTTCCAGAATGACTCAGTTTTGAGCTGAATACTGACCAATTCATACTTTCCAAATTATCAGGACTTTGGTTTTTTTTCACATTGTTTGTTTGGTTTGGGGTTTTTTGTTCTTTGGCCTGTCTCACCCAATCTTCCCTGAGCAGTGAAGGGAGGCTTGTTTTACCGGAAATAGTGAGGGTTTTGAAGCGAAGAGGAAGCACATTTGGACGCAGATGCCCTGGCCGCCTCTCAGAATGTGACCCATGAAAATTAGTATGATGGAGGGTGTTGAGGGCTGAAGACCAGAACAAAACAACAGGTTAATGCAGCTGGTTTAGTGATAGGACAGCCCGAATGGAATATATTTGGGCAGGTGTTCTGTCCATCTGCAAAGGTTTCTTGAATGGTTAATACGTACCGGGTCATGAATAGGTAAGGATGACTAAGGCCCTCACTTCTGTCTGCTCGAGCCTGCTGCCTAGCAGAAGGGAAATTGCATGAGTGTGTTGTCCCACTTGGTCCAGTGAGTGTTAAGTCAGTGACTTCAGGTAACAGAAAGCAAAATCATCCAGCAGTCCTGCCTGGAACTCGGGGCGAGCTTCCTGGAGTGGTGACCTCTGAGCAGTCTGGGAAGGGGCGTGTGCGTGTGTGGAGCATCGGGAGGGTGTGGGAGACTGTCCAAAATGTGGCATGAGGTTGGTGTGATAAACGAGGAATTTTGGAAAATGAAGTTGGACAGATCAGTTAGAACCGGGGGCTCATCGGCAGAGAACCTTGACCTTTTCCCGCTGGCATCTAGAAGCTCACATGTTTCTAAAGCGGAGAAGGCCAGTGGCCGGCCTTGTTGGCGTGGCTGTGAGGAGGGGTGTGGAGGTGGGACCCTGAGGATGTGGATGAAGAGCCCATCTGTGTCCCAGATGCACGTTTTGGCTTTACAGTCAAGTGTAGCAAATGGTTCTTAAGAGACTCAAGATAAGTCAAGAAGCCGACGGGGTCACTCTGACCTCAAGCGGGACTCCTGTGGCGCCTCCGCAGGCAGGGATGAAGCCTGCAGCCAACAGTGTGGAGTCTGTAATACGAACGTGCATTAAAGCTGCCCAGAATGGCTCAGACCAGCGCCTTCCAACCTTTGGTTTTGACACAACACACAGTCAGGCGGCGGAGGCTTCATGTGCTAACACACTTCACTGTAACAGCAGCTCCCACCTCTGCGCTGTTCCACTCCCATGAGGAGTGGTGCGCATTCGCTATGCCGTGTGCTCTAAAACTGTGGGTCTCAGTTCGCTACATGAACGTCACGACCCCCAGATATGATTGAATGTAGTCACGAGGACTGAAGCCTGCAGGCCCCAGGGAAAGTGGAGACCTGGGCCCTCAGCGCTGCTGGTTAGGGCCCCTTGGATGTCGGTCTGGCTCGCAGCCTCAGGCCAGAGGGTCTTTGGAATATGCTTTTGCTTGGAGCTTGTGTCGTTCTGAGTCAAAGGGCTCGCCCTGCTTAGCAGCACGCTCCCACTCATCAGGTTCCTCCTCTCTCCTTTCAGCCTCAGCTGGCAAACAATGTGAGGCTGAGCCCCTGGCAGGGGGACTGTGGGGCCTGGCGGCTGGCAGTGGGCTTGGGGCTGGCAGGCAGCCTCCTGCAGGATTTTCAATAGGAAGTAGCCTCCAGACCATTTTCTTCCAGGATAACAACCAGACTTACTCTAAAAACCCTTAAATACCTAAATGAAATTATTTAAAATTCTTAAGAGCCACCTTCATTCACTTAATAGATATGTTAGGTGACAGGTGGGAATAAGATAGAGGAGAAAACAGACCAGCCTCTGCAGCCATCCCACTGGAAGCCAGACACCTTATCTTAGTACTGTGAGCCATGCCAGGAGGCTTCCTGGAGGAGGTGGCATTTCAGAGATACCTGTGGGCTTCCCAGCATGGGTCACAGTGAGGAATGGACTCAGTTGTGAAATGCACAGGGGTGCAGGTTGTAGAAAGATCCTCATGTGCTGGGAGATGAAGGCAAGTGGGGGCCCCTGGGAGGCCTTTAGAAGTTTTAACCAGAGGCAAATGGGGCTAGGCCAGTTTGGCTGTGGCTGGTGGGAGCCCTGCTTGGGCAGTACAAGGACAGGTTGCCAACAAACTGGAGGCAACAGGTGGAGGTAATGAGATGGGAAAGCTGGGGAGGAGCAACTTGGAGGCACAGGGAGTGGAGGTGGCCATCAGAGGAAGACGCTGGGAGGAGGGAGGAACTAGCCGGGTGCTTCTGGGTGCTGCAAGGATTACCAGGAAGTTAGTGGAAAGTGCCCTGAACAGCCCCACAGCACAGCTCCCAGGAAATTGGGCTCCAGTGCAGCCTCTGCTCCTTCATGATGAGTGAAGCGGTGTCCACGGTGAGGGGGGTGCACAGCCTCCTCTCCTGAGCTGGTCAGTCCAGGGCAGGTGCTCCGTCTAACTCTCTCTCCCCACCTCTGCACCGCCAGGTGACCAGACCCTGCAGCTACAGCCGCAAGTCCCACTTCGACTTTGAAGAGGAGGATGTGGACAAACTTGAAATCCGGTGAGCACAAATCAGGGTTTCGGGATTCCTGCTTGGCAGCTGCAGTCTGAACACCCCTCTTCTGTCCCTTTTCTTGTTTTGTTTCTAAAAACGGGAATAGATGGAAGGGAATTTTAATGCTCTTGGCGATTTTAACAGGAGAATGTCGGAAGCTGAAGTCAGTCATAATCATCGCAGATGTTGGGTGATTGTGGCTGAAACTCAGTTTTCTAGTTCACTTTGCAATGTCTTCTCGGAGTCAAAGGTCAAAGACTTTGTGCTACTTAGCATGTGCCAGCCTCTGTCCGCCAAGTGGCATTGCCCAGGCTAGCACGCCAGTCCTTGCTGCTTAGGGATCCTCAGGCTTAGGGATGACAGAGGCTTTAGTGTGCAGAGTTGGAGCTTGTCGTCCTAGAAGATCACAGCATGAGTTCACCAGCAGCAGTTTTAGATCCACTCAGGCACCTTCTTCCCATCTCCTCTGGCTGTAGGAAGCCCTGCCACCCTGCAGCGCCTCCCGCAGGTACAAGGTGTCCTGGGACAGACAAACCTTAGGCCAGGTGCACTTTCCCATCATCCTGGGCCTGGGTGACCACACTGAGGTCTGACGAACCCTGTTTAGGAGAAGAGTAGGAATGCACCTGATTTGATGTGGTTTAAAATCTACTTTCCTTCAGGGCCAGGGCTTTCTGAGGCCTGTGAAGCTCAGCTAGAAATACCACAGGTGTTCATTTAGGGGGTGCTCTGGTGTGCCCCCTCAAACCTGCAGTGGCTTTCCAGGCCTCTGAGCAATAACCAAACCATGGGGGGCCTCCAGGCCAGATAGGGGCTGACCTTTGAGGTACAGGGTACAGGCCAGGACCCCTCCCTCTCCTGAGTGCAGGATCCTGGGGCTCATTCCTTGTCCCTCTCCTGGGCTCAGGTCCTGAGGGATCATGGCCTCCACCCACAGATCTTGGTTGGATCCCCAGTTTTAAGTGTTTCCCAGTAGTTTAAATCTTCCCTTTCAAAATGCTGAAGCTGAGGCGAAGTGACTCCGAGTCGAGAAGGTGCCCACAGGAGGTCCAGAGGCCTTTTTGAGGCTTGGCTATGCACCACCTGCCTTCACACCTGCAGCTCCCCTTACTTGTTCAGGGAAAGAAGTATTTATGGAGGACTGGGCTTTGAATTTGAGCTAAGTCCTAGTTCTTCTTCTAAGCCTACAAACCAAAGATGTTTTTAAACGTGTCTCTTATTAGAAGAAAAGGACTGTCTGGTGATTCGTTTGTGAATTGCCAGGGTGTTGCTTGGCAGATTAGAGATCCTTCTGCTTGTTATTCTGAAAGAATCATGGCGTGGGGCGCTGCTCATCTTCATGTCCCGACGTGCGTGTGTTTCTGTGGAACAGCCTTTCTTTCCCTTCTGTGACGTCCCTTCTCCTGCTCAGACTTGCAGGGGTAACAGACGGACTAGTACAGTCCTAGAATTTTCCCCTGGTCTTAGATTTTTCAGCTCACGGAATGACGGCTGCTTGAGCTGTTCGCTGTGGGTGTAGGCAGTGTTTGCTAGTTAGCACCTGGGAACGCTGTCCACCTTTGTCTGTGACACGACAATCGCTATGTCCCCAAATCAGAGGGAACAGTAAGAATTCCACCCAAGGAAAAAGGGTGAGTGACCAGACCCTCTAGCAAGGTGAGCGTGGGCTTTGCACAGAGATGGCGGTCAGTTGTGCTGTGGCTGCAGTGGCCAGCTAGCCACCGTCTCCCCTTCTCTGTCGGGAGTGTTGGGCCCTTAGGTCATGAGTCACACTGGTGGGGTTGTAAGAATGTTGGGTGTAGGGTTCTGAGTGCAGGTGGAGAAGGAAGGGTCAGAGACAGTTTTTCTTCCCGGATGCACTTTCATAGGAGGACGGTAGGGGGCATCCTGGCTGTTAAATTGGGCAGCCTGGTCATTCCCCTGTGGGCACCATTCTCGGCAACAGCCTGTGCAGACTAGACTTCATTTATTCACTCCAGTGTGTTGAGCCTGCAGACTGCGGTCGCCCTGCTGGGCACTCCTGTTGTGTCTGAGGTGCTGCCCAGCCCCCAGGGGACAGCAGGTCCTGCTACCCTGGGCCCTCTGCCAGGTAAAGGCAATGGACGCTGCTGGCTTCAGCGCACAGCACGTTGCTCCCATTACTAGGACAGGAGGCCCCTCACCCGACACCAGGTCAGGGGCTCTGCCTCCACCTCTGCTTGCCCCTGCAGCCTGCAGAAGTGCACATCTCCGTTCCAGAGTCGGTCCGGCTCTGACCTCAGATCTGAAATGGCCCTGTCCATGCAGATCTCCATGGATACTGACTTGTTGGGGCCGAAGGCTCCACCTTGCTCCACACCCTCTTGGGCAGAAAGAAAGAACACCGGTGGCAGCTTTGTGCCTCCCTAGGTTGTTTTGCAAGACCTGTGTACTGACTGTTGTTTTTCAGAGTTGACCTCTGGAATGCCAGCAACTTGAAGTTTGGAGATGAATTCCTGGGAGAACTCAGGATTCCGCTGAAAGTGCTACGGCAGTCCAGCTCCTACGAAGCCTGGTAAGCTGACCACGTGCCTGGCCTGGCGTCCATGAGGTGGTGGGTGCAGGGACAGAGTTAAAAGGGCAAATCAAAAGGACACAAAGCTGCCTCTTTACAGCCCAAACACAGTGCCACAGGCCAGCTTCCTACCTAGCCACCCACCCTTGTTTTGCCATGGTCCTTACTGGCTCTGTGTGGTGATGGGTTCAGGTAAGAAAGGGCAGGTGGGAGGGCGCCAGTGCAGGTGATCGCACTGACGTCGTAAGTGGTGGCTGGGAGCCTAAAACGGAGAAGGGCAGAGGCACGGAAGCCTGACAACCTGGAGAGTAGCTTTCCGGGCCTGCTTACTGAGGGCAGGCAGCTGGCACACCTCCGAGTGTCGCCGTCCCAGGCCCTGCCCTGGGGCAGGCAGGCAGAAAGGACCCTTGCCTGCCATCAGAAGTTCCCTGATAGGGAAGGTGTGCAAGGAGCTTCGAGCTCTGGGCAAATCCCCACTTTAATCTGCACGTCTAAATTGAGGGGCCCCAGCTCTGCCTCACCTCTCACTCACATATCCCAGAATACTAAGCTTTTGCTTCCCGTTTCTATTTTCTCGAGGCTATTTTGTATTTAGGCATAAGAAACGGCCTTTGTTTTATTTCACATTCAGTTGGTAAATCACATTGGTTCACAGTGCATGTCAGCACAGGGAAGCCACAGACACTCTGGCCACTGGTGTTCTACTTCATGCATCTCCCTTAGCAGACACACAAGATGGGGACAAGGTGTGGGTCACACCACACGTCATGCTGCATGCCGTACATCTCCCACCACGTGCCTCACGCCACACCACATGCCACACACCGCACCCCGTGGCCTTGCATGTCTACCCACTCACCAGGTGGGGGGGTGCTTGTGTTGTGCCCAGTAGTGGTTTCTTATCACCAGGACACAGTGAAATTCATGTCTTTAATTCCACGAGGATAGCACATCCCCCATCTGGGTTTTGGTTCCTGCCGGGAGGCATTGCTTAGATGAGCAGCCCTTGGCCTTGTAACTGAGGACGTGGCATTCCCCTGGCAGCCCAGTGGAAGCTCTACCCGCATCGCATCTCTAAGTGCCTGGCCAGGAACCTCAGAGCAGGCAGGGTTCCCTGCTCTGAGGACCGCACGGGGCAGGACCGAAGAGTGACCTGTCAGAAAACAACACTACAGTGACCGTGTGCCTGTGTGCACGGTGGTCTGCCTTGCCCCCCAGCACAAGCTCCCCGTCCCCTCTAATGTTGACAGTTCAACTGCATGTTTCTTAGAATACTTTCAGCTTGCTCTGATTGCTAGCCATTGTTGTATTAACCTCCACAGGTAATATTTTAGAGCAGAATTTCCCTTAACTGCTGCATTCATTTTCCTGCCTTCTCATCCTCTCCTTTTCTTCCGCCCTTCCCGCTTTCCCATCATCAGTTCTGTCTGAGGCTCTGGAATCAGCCCTGACAGTAAACAACTATGGGGAATGCCCGAGTGCACGGGCCCTGCAGGGGTGTGTCCTACAGAATTGCCCTGGAGCTCCCTCCTGCCTCAGACCCTGACACAGAGCCCTTGACGGAAAGACCAGCCCCTGGGAGGTGCTGCCGCCTCACGCCCCTTTGTCCTGTGTCCTGCACCCAGGTACTTTCTACAGCCCCGAGACAACGGCAGTAAGAGCCTGAAGCCAGGAGACCTAGGGTCCCTGCGGTTGAATGTAGTTTACACAGAAGACCATGTCTTCTCCTCCGACTACTACAGCCCACTTCGGGACCTTCTGCTGAAGTCTGCGGATGTGGAGGTACTCTTGTCCTGGGTGCACCTGTGAACCAAGACCTGCCCCTGTCCCCTGTCACCTGCCAGGTTCCTGCCTAGCCCTCCTTTACCCAGATCACTCCCTCCCTGGACCCCCCACCCTGTCCCCTGCCCATGACACCTGCCCAGACCAGCACCTAAATCCACCTTCTACCCCTGTGGCCTCCTGGCCATCCCTTAATCCCTGCCCAGGCCCTGACCACCTGGGACCCAGCACCTGGGCTGCCTGCTCCCTGTTGGTGACTTCCCCTGCAGTCTGGCCCCCCTGGGCCCGTGTTGGGCCCAGGAACATCTGCATCTCCCTTTGCTGGGTGAGGAGGGGTCATGGGGTAGCTCTGGAAGTGGCCCTCGGGTCATGCTGTGTCTCTGCGCAGCCTGTCTCGGCGTCCGCGGCCCACATCCTGGGCGAGGTGTGCAGAGAAAAGCAGGAGGCAGCCATCCCGCTGGTGCGACTCTTCCTGCACTGTGGCCGGGTGGTGCCCTTCATCAGCGCCATCGCCAACGCTGAGGTCCGCAGGACACAGTGAGTGCCACTGCGACCTCCGCCTAGGGCCCCTCATGTTGCCCCCAGGGGTCCGGCCTGGGGCACCGGACAGCAGAGGTCTCCCTCAAAACATGCCAGAGCACAAAGGTGGGCAGCTAAAGGAAACCACGTAGGCTCAGGTTTTCTTTCAGGGAGACGCTGTTTTTAAGAGACACCTTTTCTCCTGGAAACCCCGAGGTGCACAGCCTAGCACGCCAATCCTCACTGCTTAGCGATCCTTGTGACACAGGCTTTAGTGTGCAGAGTTGGAGCTTGTCGCTGTAGAAGATCACAGCATGAGTTCACCAGCAGCAGTTTTAGATCCACTCAGGCGCCTTCTTCCCATCTCCTGTGGGAAGAAAGGGGTGACTGAGGCAGTAGTTGCCTTAGGAATGGGCTCAGTTTAGTGTTAAACCCACATAAGGGGAGTGTGTTGCTGTGTCCCCCAGTCCCCAGGGCCAGCCAGGAGTCACTCCCTGGGTTCCTTAGTTCAGAAACATCCAGACACACCCTTGCTGAACGAGGTTATAAGCAGCATGACCTATTCCGTTCACTTCCCTGCCAAATCTCCTGGGCTGACCCCACATTTGGTCCTTAGAAGCATTCATTTGCTTGTAAAAATCAAGCCTCGAGAAGAGGAGGCACTGTGAGCTCCTGCTCCTTCGGATGGGTTGATGGCAGAAGGCATGCCGCTGGGTGCCGAGTTGCGCTGGCCACTGTTTGTGTGCTGGGCTGGTGGCACAGGCTGGGCTGGGGCTCAGTAGCCCCTGCTGTGAGGCCTCTGGCCGGTCTCGGTCTCGTGCTCCTCCTCGAACAGCTGATAGCACACCCGGGGCAAGCGTGCTTCTGCACCCAGCGGGCTGCCCTCAAGCGTAGGTTCTGCTGCTCTCTCCACCTCGCTGTGCCCAGGAGACAAAGGGCACCCCTGATGCTGTTTTCCAGGGACCCCAACACCATTTTTCGAGGAAACTCGTTGACATCCAAGTGCATTGATGAGACAATGAAGCTGGCAGGGATGCACTATCTGCACGTCACCCTGAAGCCCACCATAGAGGAGGTGGGTCGGGGTCCCTAAGGGCTCAGGGTCCCTGGGCTGTGTGTGGAAGATTCCCCCAGGAGCCCACTTTTGCATGGGGAAGTCAGGCAGGCACACACACAGGGAATGTGGGGCGTCGAGGTTCACTGGAACAAGGGGCTGCCTCTGATGCCAACCTTGTTCCCAGCTCACTGCAGGGGCCTTCCAGGTGCGGTTCAGAATCTCCCTCATTCCCTCAAGTTAAACAAACACGTAAGGAAATCCGTTACTGTAAAGACAAGGCCATACATGGCACCGCTTCCCCACAGGCGTTGGCTGTCCTTGAACTCTGAGGCCCCTGCAGCTGTGGGGCCCTCCCCTCGTCACTGCGGTCAGACACGGTCCAAGGAGCCACAAGCTTCCTTTCCAAATGACTCAGCTTTTCTTACCTGGCCCCTTCATGGGGCACCTGGGCGGGCGTTGCCCCCGGAACAGTTTCATAAAAAACAGGCCCTTTGCCATGTGAGAGAATCTAAAATAGCATTCTGGTTTGGCTGTGCAAGATCCTGGCCGCACTTTAAAGTAAAACTGTTGTTAGGCTTCACAATGCCTGATTCCGTGTGAGCTAATAATGGTCTTCAAGAAAGTCCTGTGCCTGCCAGGACTGTGTCCTCGTGTGCTGCCCGGTGTCTTCAGCCACTGTCCCCCCTCCTCGTGGCTGAGCAGGGAGCTAGCTGTCGGCAGCTGTCTTTTGAGCAAGGCTCACAGCATCTGTCCCTGAGCCTGCCACCACTGACTGCCACCCTGCCTATGCTCCTGGAGTCTGCCTCACTCCTCCTCATAATGCTCTTTCCAGATATGCCAGAGCCACAAACCCTGTGAAATCGACCCTGTGAAGTTAAAAGATGGAGAAAACCTTGAAAACAACATGGTAAGGGGTTAGGGTTTATTCACCAGCACTTCCCAGAGCCAGTCACTTGTCTTGAGGATCTTTGGCACGTGGCCTCTGTGGACGCTCTGTGTCAGGGTGGAGTGGGGCAGGCATTGCGAGGGCACCGGCAGGAACCTGAGGTGCAGAAGTCAACTTTAACCTGGTGTCAAGTGACCAGTCCCGGTCGATGATTGGCGGTCATCTCCCATGCCCCGCCCCTGGCTCCACCCCCCACATAGAGGTGGCCTCGCAGTCCTCAGTGGACTTATGGGTCTCCCCAGCCCATCTTTTCTCTCTCAGCAAACACAGGTCCCACACCTGGCAACCCCAGGCTATTCCCAGAGCTGTTTCTTGGAACAGAAAAAAACCCTAATTTTGACACCTCACCCAAATGCTATAGTCTTTTTTATGATTTCTTCATCCAGATCATGCTCTGTCTTTCTCATGCCTTAAAACAAACAAACAAACAAACAAACAAACAAAAAGAGGCAGGTTCTAGCCCTCGGGAACTTACCTTTCAGTGAGTTTGTCTTCTGTCTCGCTAATGAGGTCGGGGGTAGAGGAGGGGAACATGATGTGGTTTTTCCCTACATCCTAGAACTCCAGTTATTTGCACTATATGAATTATTGTAACTACTCAGTGTGTGTTTCAGAGAGGTGGTTTTTTAATCGTGATGGGAAGTACACGTTTTGCTGACACGGCTCCCCTTGGCTGCCCCGAGCTAATCCCTGGCCTCGGACACACTCCTTCCCTGGGGTGGTCCTGGAGCTCCATGCAGCCTGGGGAGGGAGTTGGGCCCAGACAAACACTGTTGGGGTGCCCCGCCCACACCTCGTTGCAGGAGAACCTGCGGCAGTACGTCGACCGCATCTTCAATGTCATCACCAAGTCAGGGGTCAGCTGCCCGACTGTCATGTGCGACATTTTCTTTTCCCTCCGAGAGGCGGCTGCCAAGCGCTTCCAGGGTAAGTCCTCTGTGGATAGGCTGGTGCCAGCAGAAAGCACCGACAGACCCTCACTGGGGACCCTGCTCTGTGCTGCACGCTTCCCAGCCCCTGGAAAGGAGGTTCTAGTGGAGCTACTGGGCTGGGGCTCAGATGTCAGTGCATGGTGCCTGGGCAGCAGCCCTCTCCACCTGTGCCCTGCCGGGCTGTGCTCATAGTCCCTGCCTGCACTTGTCCCCAGGTGAGCCAGGCTCTGGCCCCGGACAGAAGGTGGCTGGCCAAGTTTTGTCACAGCGGACTATTTGGGACAGAGCATTAACCCATCTGCAGTCAGAGAAGCCGCCCTTCCAGGTGGTCCCGGCAGTTTCTCACCGTGGCCCGTCATGGTGCGCTGGGTGCTCTGTGTGCTCTGACTCTGCCCAAGTGTATTTAAAGAGAGATAGGATGAGCCCTTTGGGGAATTGGCACTGTAAGGGTCCCAGGCATGAGCCCCCTCTTTTGAATTATGCTGGTTCCTTGGGCAGCACCTGGAGCTACCATGGCAAAGCAAGGCATCCAGCCCCGGTGGGCGGGGTCAGGTTAACTGAGGCCCTGGATGCCCGCACTCACCAGCTCAGACCAGGTCCTAGGAGGATGAGAAAGGGGCTGCTTGATCCCTGGCCCCTGCCTGGTCCAGCAGACACCGTCCCTAACCCACTTTGTCCATCCCTGGGAGCCCATGAATCAGCCCAGGTGTGACCTGCTGCTTTGGAGAACTGCTGAAACTTTGGCCTTAGAACCCCTAGGACAGCCCCTGTCCCTGAGGGGAGGCCCAGCCCCTTCCTTCCACCTGCCGAGCAACTCAGCCTCCTCCAGCAGTGGAGCTGGGCCAGGACCTCCGGCTTTCAGAGAGCTTGGGCTCCTTCTAGGACTGAAAAGCATCTATAGAGTTTGGGGTGGACAGTACCAAGCACACCAAGCCTCTGAGCCCTTTTGGAATAAGATGGAAGTAAATAAATAATAAACAAACCATATCCTCCCATCCCAGGTGTGAGTAAACCACCCGGTAATGAGCCTTATCCCTGTGAGGCCACTAGGGCCTGGTGAGCAGGTCATGCCTGTTACAGCCCAACTGGCAGATAGTGTTGAGCTTTTAGTAACAGTAAGTGGGGACAGGGAGGGAGAGAGGCAGTGCAGTCAAGGAGAGAACTACAGGCCAGCCCCGTGCCTCCAGGAGACCCTCGGGAGCAGCAGAGGCTCTGGGTCGCATCCGCTTGCCCGGTCCTCTGCCATCATCTGCACAAAGCCCCGCTGAGTTAGCTCTCCCTGTGTCCTGGCTACAGATGACCTGGACGTGAGGTACACGGCTGTGAGCAGCTTCATTTTCCTGAGATTCTTCGCCCCTGCCATCCTGTCCCCCAACCTCTTCCAGCTCACGCCCCACCACACAGTAAGTGAGCGTCAGCCCTTGCAAACTGGGAAACCAGTCTTCTTGCTCCGGCAGGTGATGCGGGGCTTGGGCCAGGCTCTCTTCTCCAGGTGTGTGGAGTGGCAGGGACAGCATGCCTGGTAATTAGGTTGTGAGCAGGCCGTGTTCCTGAGTTGTGTCCATTAAAACATGGATGGTGGGACCAGGTCTTAACTGCTGGCTACTCTTATGTTCTCTCTCCCCCATGGGAAGAACTAAGTATTTATTACCTTGTGTGTATTCAGTCATTTATTCAACCAGTCTACAAATATTTGTTGAGCACCCACTGTGTGCCAGGCTCTGAGCATTCACAGAGCTGGCGTTAGTGACCTACGAGAGAGGAGAGTGTCAGGCGGGGACAGTGCGGGGCGGAGACCCCGAGCAAGGGGGTTCAAGGGTGATGGGCCCATTCCTGGTTTTGTTGGTTTTAAATTAAACTCCCAGACCAGGTGACAGGGAGACAGGTGACCTGGGAGAGGCAGAACTGGGGACGGTAACGGGACAGGGATGTCGCTACGTTCAAGACACTCCTTCTGCATGTCGGGTCCAGAGTGCTGATTTCTAGCAGCTCTTTCACACGTTGCCATTTGGGGAGCCATCCAGCACTTTGCGGAGATACTGGGCTCTGGGGTGGCCGAGATCCTGCATTTTTAGCAGCTCCCAGGCCACACAGAATAGAAGGGTCTACGTGAGCTTTTCCGAATCCAGTGTTGTTTGCATGTTTTGGTTCTCCCACAGACAACATGCATGTGCAATGCAGCTTTCAGGAGGTGTCATTCATGTTGTCGGCCTTATAGTTCTGGGCTCGATCACAACATTTCTGTAAAAATGACATGAAACTTGCACTTCTTTCCCGTCTGACAGGACCCACAGACGTCTAGGACGCTGACACTCATCTCGAAGACTATTCAAACTCTGGGCAGCTTGTCCAAGTCCAAGTCTGTAAGTCACTTACCTTAACCATCTGGTTTACAACAGGAAAGGAGTGTGTACTCAATGCGATTACAAAGATAAAGAACAATAGAACCAGCCAGGCATCCCCACCAACCAGCTTAGAAGATAGAACATTCCAGCACTGGCCAAGGACCTCTTTACACTGCAGAGGCATGAAACTTGATTTTTGAGGAGAAAATTAGGATGGCACGCATGTGTTATCGTCACCTATAGGACGGCTAGCACGTCCACTCCCATGTCTGGATTTGGAGACCGAGTCCCGACAGCACAGCTGCTGTAGCCCCGCTGCAGTGAGCTGGCCGTGGCCTCGGCCTTGAGTATCTGAGGATGTTTGTGTGTTAGGAAGGTCCAGTTGTTGCCTGGGCTTCATGCTCATTTCACCCCCTTTGGTGACAAATCTGTGTCTCCCCTTCATTGTTGCTCACTTCAGACTGGATCTGGGTGCTGGGGGCATCCCAAGGGTCAACCCCAGGCTCCATGGCCCCAAGAATGAGCCTGTGACAAGCAGTTTTGAGGATGCTGGAGCTCACGTGCACTGATAGTGATGTGGGGAGTGAGGGGGCATGCTCCCTAGGGATGGGGCTGAAGGCTGGTCCCAACTATGGACCAGCTGGCCTAACTGCAGGGCAGCCTGCCCTCCTGTCTGGAAAGGGCTGAGCGGCGACCCAGAGAAGCCACACCAGCCCACCTCGTTGTGTTCTTTGTGGGGCCATGAGTGAACCAGGGTCCCATCACTGCAGGCAAACAGCCGCCCTTTGGGGCCAATGCTTGGCTTTCTGAGTCAGAGTAAAGTAAAAGATGTATGGTGGCCCATGGGCAGCCTGACGTGCACTGAGTACTTCCTTCTGCCAGTCAACCCCAGTTTTTGTTGGGCGGAAATTCACATAAACGGGCACCTGCTGGGTCAGGGGTCTGCACAGAACCTGCCTCATTTTCACATCCAGAAATAGCAAAGTGACCTAAATGTGGAAACAGTGCACGGTGGGGTGGGGCCTCTGGAGTGGTTGTTGGAAGGCCCCTCCTAAGTTCCTGCACTTTGCCCCAACCCCCGTCCGTGTACCCCTCGGCTCACAGATGAGGCTCCATCACAGTGACCATGTCTGGGTGCGGCATAAACTTTGTGGACCCGGAACCCAGATGTTAAGACACCCCTCGAAATAGTTAGCTTTTGCAAACATGGCGTCAGTGGAGTTGGTCTCCTGTGAACGTTTCAGCCTGCCACTGTGCTCTGAGGACTGCTGTACCGGGCTGAGGGCAGGCCCTGTGTCCCCAGCACCTGCCCTTGGCTTAGCTGCGGTCACTGAGGCTTGTTATAGCCCGTGCCTGTGGAGTTTTCCGGTTTGGGACACGAGCCAAGGGGCCTGTGGGCCTTTGTTAAGAGAGCTCTTTCATTTTAGGCCAGCTTTAAGGAATCCTACATGGCTGCATTTTATGAATTCTTCAATGAGCAGAAATATGCAGATGCAGTAAAAAACGTAAGTACTGACATCAGTTAACCTAGACTTAGTGCCCCCCCCTCCATTATACGTTGTTTCTAAGAAACAGAGTTGCTTTCTTTAAAACATTGAGTTTGAATTTGAATCACATAAAATTGACCCTTCGCCATTTGAAATAGTTGAGACCGGTACATCCATGCGCGCAGTCCGGAAAGGATGCCGCCCACCCGCACCTCCCGCCCCCAGGCTGCTGTGGACTCCTCCTACACCGCTCTTCTTTGGGATCTGACTGGGGGATACTCACCATTTTCGTGTCACACCTTCATACACTGTCTCCTCCTTGTGTTCCACAAACTCCCGTGTCCTGCCAGTCCGAGTCGCCTGCTCCTAGTGCCCCAGAGTCACAGAGCCCTCGGACCCCAGACCCAGAGTTAGGGAAGTGTGCTTGGGGAGAAACTATTCTGATCCCGAAGCTTTTTTCTTCTACTTAGAAGCAATCATGCTTATTGCTCAGAAATCATAAAAACCATGACCTAGAGGGGAAGGGAGGGAGAGGAGCTGGGGGCAGCCACCAGTTGGTGGGAGGAATCCAGATAGGCCATGGGGCAGTTGAATTGAGCAGGGAGCCCCACCACCTCGCCCCTACAGCAAAACCACAGGGAGGGCTCTTGGGAGATGAGGAGGCCCAGGAAGGAGAGCCTGCGCTGCTTCACATTCCATGGGAGATGCAGTCTCGGTTCACCTGCTAGAATGCGGGACAGCCAGATGTTATCTGAAGCCTGGCAGCTTTTCAGGCCAGGTAACGGCTGGGGGTGCAGTGGTACTTTCCCTGGAGGAGCCACCGGAGGTTGGGGTTGGGGCTGGAAGCTTTTTAGCCACAGTGGAGACAAGCACACAGTCCCCTTGATTCTCAGAGAAGAACCCACTGCCCTGTAGCCTGTGTCCCAGACTTTTCTCTCTCTTCTGGTGTCAGACAGGGACACGAAGCATCCGTAGCATCATTTACACGTGAGAGTAAATGTATTCAAGGATGCCATTTCCCCTTTTAATAATCCAGTTTCTTTTCCATTTCAGTTCTTAGATTTGATCTCATCCTCTGGGAGAAGAGACCCAAAGAGTGTGGAGCAGCCCATCCTGCTTAAGGAAGGGTAAGGCTTGCTAGTGCTGCTGGGTAGGCTGGAGGGAAGTGCAGGTGGCAGGGTGCTCCCCATTTGTCTCAGCCACAAAGCGGGGCACCTGTCCCCTTGGGGCTGGTGTTCTCCCAGATCATAGGCAGCCCAGACCCTTTGGGGCTGTTGAGGCCCAGGAGAAGCGTGGCCTTCATCCACCATTCTTCAAC
The DNA here is from genome assembly GCA_004027475.1 of Anoura caudifer. NCBI lineage: Eukaryota > Metazoa > Chordata > Mammalia > Chiroptera > Phyllostomidae > Anoura > Anoura caudifer. Next base: position 41,226 of record PVKU01006171.1, read on the forward strand.
TCCCAAGACTGCACCCAGGGGATGTCAAAATGTGGCGTTTATGTTCATTTCTCTGTGCCTATTCTCTGCTGAATTTGCAGTGGAGAAATGCCCATCATTGGGAGGAAAGCGGGGTGAGAGACTGAATGACCCCAAATAGTCAGGTATTCATGACTATTCACAGTTCATCAGGTATTCATGATCATCACAGTTGGCTCAGTCACACCTGAGTTCAGGCCCTGCCTTCTCCTCCATCAGCCCATCCTTCCTGAAGTGTCTATCAGGAGACACTGAAGCATCGCACCTGCCAGGGGGCAGGTGCTCCACGTTGCAGGCCTTTGCACTGCGGAACATATCTGCGTGGCGCTGAGCCTGCTGCCAGCGCCATCTCTTTAAGAGCATCTCGTCAGTATTTTCAGTGTGGGATGTGAGAAGAGGGTGGCTGCTTCGTTGGAGGTTAATAAACCCACCGCCTTCACCACCTTGTTATTTAAAGTTAACACCAGCATGGGGGCTAAACTTCCCTAAAGTAGAGACATAGGCCTTTGAATTTTTCCATCCTATCACTTGGAAATAAAATTAGAAGGTGCTGAAAATCCGAAGTCTGCGTCACGTACTGCAGATACGAAAGTGGCGAGTTGCTTGGCTTTGGGCGCAGGTCGGGGGGCCGGTGGAGCTCACCCGAGCCGTGGGATGCTCACTCCCGACGTGTGCTGCTTGCCACAGGTTCATGATTAAGAGGGCCCAGGGTCGAAAACGCTTCGGGATGAAGAATTTTAAGAAACGGTGGTTTCGCCTGACAAATCATGAATTTACCTACCAGAAAAGCAAAGGTAACAAGAACAATGTGCTTTTTTCCTTCTTTTCACTTAACTTTACTCTGAGGGATCCGAGTCTTGTTTAAGCCCCAGGTGTGGTTACCATCTGCTTCTCTGGGTTGAAACTAAGAGCAGAGAAGGTGTGTTCCTCAGAGTGCGTAGTTTCTTTGAACAAGAGAGCAGGGAGACAGACACCCACGAGGTGGCCCAGTGGGGAGTGGGGCAGGTGCAGGCAGGTCCCACACCTCCAGGTGGGGGAAGCAGGGTCTCACAGGGCGGTGAGGGTCTCATCCTACTTTGGTTGTGTTCTCCCAGGTCAGAGATGGCTCAGATTTAGATTGTGGAATGATGAGAAAGTAGTTTCTCCCCACGAAAATGAGGGGACGTGGTCCCTGTGTGACAAGACGCTTTAGTGTCATGATGGGTACTGGTGTTGGGTGTTGGGAGCAAGTGCAGGAGGCTCAGTTGTTCTGTGGATGCAAAGGACCCACTTCCAGGCCTTCTCTGACCATGGCTCCTTGGCCCCCTTAAGCCTATGGTCTGTCAGTTTCTTAGCCTTCTCACCGAAGAAGGGAGACCCTAGTGCCGCCTCCCAACCCATCATGGACCTCTGGGCCTGCCCACTCATTAGCCCCTGTCGCCACAGGAGACCAGCCTCTCTACAGCATTCCCATAGAGAACATTCTGGCCGTGGAGAGATTGGAGGAGGAGTCCTTCAAGATGAAGAACGTGAGTGCACCCTCTCCAGGCGCTCCTCCGGGGCTGGCTCTCTCCTCTCCCTCCAGCACCCTACCCCGTTTCTCCTCTCGGGGGCCCCCACATCGCCTGGGTGTTGCTGAGACTGCTGCTGAACCTTGGAGCAAAGCAGCCTGGCTCTCCCTGCCTGGTCGGCCAGGGCGGGCAAAACCTGCAGGAGGATGGCTTCCTGGTGGCTTTGTGACCGAATGCAGGCCCGGCTGCCTGCTGCTGTGAAAGCCAACACTCGAGAGGTGGGAGCTGATGGAAGGGAAAGTGGTTCATTTTCAGGTGCTGGCCACCTGGAAGATGGGGGACTCATGTCACAAAGCCCATCACCACCTCTCAGTGAGGCAGAGGTGTTTATGAGGAGGGAGGAGGGGAACAGAACAGAGAGACCAAGGGAGGGGGTTGCAAAGTTCTCTACGTGCCGACGAGCACGGTCCATCCCAATAAGGCAAGTGACGGTGCGGCGTGCGTCACCCTGGTTTAGTCAACCTCCCTTCACGTCGTCATCCTGGTTTTACATTATCCTGACTCCAAGGTTGAAGGTCAGCATATCTTCCAGAGCTGGGTTGCCTGAAGGTCGGCTTCTATATCTTTTGACTTAGTTCCTCAGGTTCTTACACAAACATGCTGCTCATCTGCACGCTAAGAACAGTGGGGCATTGCAACTTCCCACTGTTACAGCTCCAGGGGTCCAGGGACTCTCTGTTAAAGGACACCAGGGACAGTCTCTGGGGCCATATGGAATTTCTTTGAAATTTCTATTTTGATTTGATGTTGAACTTACAGAAAGGTTACGAGACTAGAACAAGCACCTGCTATGTCCTCTAACCCAGCATCCTATTTGCTGAGCATATCCCTTCATTCCCCCCCTTATCTCTCTCCATGTATGATATGCATATGTTTTTCCTGGACCGTATAAATACTTTAGTGTTTCCTAAAAACAAGGGCATTCATAGAATCTTACAGCATTACTAAAGTTGGGACGCCCAGCACGGACGCAGCGGTGCTGCTAATTGCAGTCCGTGTGTAAGTTTTGCCAGTTACTCCAATGACATTCTTCATACTGTCGGTTTTTCCCGCTGGCATGCAGTCTAGAGCCACAGGGTCTGTTACTTCACTGTCGTCTCCTTATTCTGGAACATTCCTCAGTCTTTGCCCCCCTTTCATGGCGGGGGCATTTTTGAAGCATACAGGCCAGTTCTGTGGACGTCCCTCAGTTTGGGTGTGTCAGGCAGTCTGCTGGGTGTGTTCAGGTCACATGTCCCTTGGGGAATCCCGGAGGCGCTCTGGGCCACCCGGCGCACCCCATCAGGAGGCATGGCGCACAGTTGGTCAGTGGCTCATGGGGAGCTACACTGAACTGTGTTGTGTCCTGGTCCCCGTCTGCGGTGGCTTTTCAGGCTCCGTCATTGCCTCTCCACTTTTTGCTGGCTTTCTCCTGTGTATAGCTTTTCCTTCTCCCCCAGGGAAGGCTTATTCATTCATTTGTTAGGACTGTAAGGACACCCATGGCCCCACTTTATTCAGGGGCTGGAGTCTCGTTGCTCTGGAGGGTGGCCTGTTTCTACACGGCAGCCCAGCCCGTCGCACACTGCTCTGTGCACACAGCGGCATTTCCTGCCATAGATGCCAGGTTCTCGGTTTACAGAACAGGACCTCAGTCAGGCTCTGCCCCTTGGAAGTGGACAGGGGATCTGCCCCATCCTCTTCCCTCTCCTCTTGTGTCTGTCTGCCTCTTACTTGTTGGTGCAGCTCAATGGTCCAGTATTCAGTGGGTGCCCGAGGCCACATTGGGTCTGGGGGGGACACAGTGAATCTGTTTTGGCTGGGCCAGGGCTGAAGGGTCACAAGGTGCTTACATTTCTGTGTGGGTCTGAGATCAGCTCCCCAGCCTGCTGGACAGATGCAAGAGGTGGCTGCACCCTGGGTGCTCAGCCAGTGGACAGTAGCTCCTGCTTGCCTTGCTCTGTTTTCTTAACTCGATTCCTTATTCTTCCCCAGGACTATTTGAGGCCCTTTCTTGGGCAAGCAGGTGTGAGTTTTTTTCCCCAGACCTGAGGGATGTTCACACCATCGTACCTGCTTCAGGAGGTGGAAGGGCCCGCCTTCTTTGTGGCCCCTTCCTGTAGCATGTCTGCTCCACCCTCTGCAGGACGGGGGCCTGGGGACGCTGTGCCCTCGGCGGGCGGCATTCTCAGACGTCCACGAAAGGGTGCAAGTGTGGAAACTGTCCTGGCAGCATCTGTGAGCTGTTTTGGTCCAGCAGGCCCTTAATTTAGGTTTAGAATAATTCCCTAATTTTAGCATTGTTTGTTCATCAGCCTGTTTTCTCCTGTTGCCTTCCTCGGAGCCAGCTTCCCCGTGATGCTAACCACTAGGCTAATGTCCTTTCCATTTGAGAGGCGTTTTTGAAGGTTTGCTGTGTTCCAAGCCCTGTTACAGGGCCCAGACTGCCAGGACAATCAGGGCAAAATACCTCCTGCTAGAGGCTGTCCTCCCCAGGGCCCTGGAGTCCCACACCAGTCTGTGCAGCGTGAGGCCTGTGCAGCAGTGCGTGTGTGACTCACAGCTGCTCTCCCCAGAACCCATCACTCCTGTTCCTTCCTCCTCTTGGTGCACACCCCCACCCCTCAGGAAAGGCCACTGTCATGCCATCCTGACTCCTGGTTCCCCTCATACCTCTGACAAGCCCAGTTTGAGAGCCTCCCAGCTCTGCCTGCCCACCTCCCCTGTTCACCCCCCACCCCCACTTCTGTGTGCAGCTGGCCTGCTCCCTCTGGGAGCACCTGGCCCTCCTGGATGCTCTAGGACCTTGGCACCTACTGTCCCTGCTGCCCAGGGCGTGTGCCATCCTTGCTTTCCCTGCTCAGCTTGGTTAACTCTTCATCATCTTCCGATCTCAGCGGGAGAACAGTCTGTTCAGAGCTTCTGCACTGACCTGCCTGCCCTGGATCGGGCTTCACCCTTACTCAGCCCCTGCACTCCGTGTGTGCTTTGTCTTGTTGGCTGGAAGCTCATGAGGGCAGAGACTGCCCTCACTGTGTCCCCAGGACCTAGGGCAGTACCTGGTGCTCAGGAATGTTTGTTGAATGGACAATAAATAGGAAAGGCAGTGGCAGCCCTGAGAAGCCTAGTGGAGGAAGTGACACCTGCCTGGAATGAGGAAGAAGAGTCCCCAGGTGGTCAGTGAGGGGGAGAGAGGCCTCTCAGACAGGGGCAACATGTGCTAAGGCCTTGAGGCAGATCTGGGGATGAGGACAGGAAGGCGGCCAAGATGAGCTCTGACGCACTTTCCACAGAAGCCCACCCCAGCTTAAACATATGGGCACCCAAAGAAACCAGTCTTTTTGTGTAACAGCCACAGTCAACTGCAGGAGGTCCCATGGGCGAGACAGGCAGTGCTGCTCTTTCGCTTTTCGAATGGAGACCCCTGATGCCCCCAGAAGGGAAGTGCCTCGGCCAGGCTGGCCGTGGGTGACCAGCTGAGTCATACTGGCCTTCTTAGTTCCCCATGGCTCCTGCTGCTCCTGCGTGCCACAGCGGGAGGGCTTTGGCTTCTGTTTTCAAGTTCAGGGGCAGCAGGAAGCCACTGGGCTTGTCTGGGCCTCTGGGTCAGTTTCAGACCCTTTGCTGTAGCCCCTGGTCTGGTAGGCATTGAAAATAATGACCCCTGTGGTTCGGGCAGAAGATAGTGACCCCTGTGGTTCTTGCTGGGTGGTTCCCTGAGCCCATGCTCTGTGTCCTCAGATGTTCCAGGTCATCCAGCCTGAGCGAGCGCTGTATATCCAGGCCAACAACTGCGTGGAGGCCAAGGCCTGGATCGACATCCTCACCAAAGTGAGCCAGTGCAACAAGAAGCGCCTCACTGTCTACCACCCCTCCGCCTACCTCAACGGCCACTGGCTGTGCTGCAGAGCCTCCTCGGACACGGCCCCTGGCTGCTCCCCTTGCACCGGGTAGGTCTGTGCCTTTCCAGACTCTCGGACCCTCCCAGCTGCCCAGTGCAGTTATTCAGCTTGTGTACCCTGTTGGTCAAGGGGTCTAACTGGGGCTAAAATGCAGTCCCCACCCACTCAGCAAACTGCACGTCTGCAGGCTGGGTCTCCAAGGCTGTTCTCTGAATGGTCCAGGAGCCTCCACCCAAGGGAGCCCCTGGGCTCATCCTCATGTAGACTCTGTGGAGACTGGCAGGAGCTGCGAGCCTTTGTGGATTCTCCTGTCCCTTGCGGGGGTCAGAACCATCTGTGGGGAGTGGGCGGGCAGTGAAGGAAGGGTGCCTATGGAGAGAGAAGACCCCCAGGGGCAGGTTTTACCATCTTGTTTCTTCCAAGATGAATCTGGAAGTATCTCACCCTCCTGATTATACCCCCTTGGATTTCTCCAACTGTCACCCCTTCTTCCCCTCGGGGCCCTTCCCCTCGGACCCCTCTTGGAGACCAAGCGGCCCTTCTTGCCCAGCCCCATCATTAGCTGGGCCTCCTGAAGGTCATTAGAGGCTCATCTCCACCATCCTGGAAGGAGGCCTGGTGGCTCAAGCTTGGCCGGTCCCTGTGCCCCATGTGACTTGTGAAAACAGTAGCAACTGCTGTATGTTGTGGTTGTGGGTGTGACAGAGCACCCCAAAGCTCTTGGGAGGTGGGCATGGAATACATGACTTCACAGACAAAGAAGCTGAGACTCGGGATGAGTCCCAGCTGGGTCCCACCCGGGAGTCTGTGACTGAGCCCCCACCCTGTCTCTGCTGAGAGGCTGGGTGCTGTGTCTGGGGGAAGGGCGGTGCTGTTCCCTCAGGAGGAGCAGGAGCCCACCATAGCCTCTGGAAAGAGAGGGGACCCTCTGGTCCCTATCTGAGGCAGCCAGCTGACCCTTCTGGGCACAGGGCCCAGGTGCACCTGTCAGGGCTATTTTTATTCCTGGTCATTTCTTTTCACAGCAAAGTGAAAGTCTGCCTCGTTTGCTTGCTGCTCTGGCAGGTCTGTGGGTACTGAGAGGCCGCCAGTCCTCCCAGACTGAATGGTCACTTCTCAGTGCTTGTGATTATTTCACAAACCACACACAAATGCCCCAGCCCAGTCGGGGATATGCTCAATGTTGGATCACTCCATCTTCTTTAGTGATCTTTTAAAACAATCAGTATCAGGATTAACAGCATTGTGCTTTCCATTGTTCTCACTGTGTTCGGGCAGCGGCCTCCCAGCAAACATCCAGCTGGACATCGACGGGGACCGAGAGACGGAGCGCATCTACTCCCTGTTCAACCTGTACATGAGCAAACTGGAGAAGATGCAAGGTAAGGACAGGGTGTGGTCCAGCCTCTCTCACACAGATCACAGGCAGCTTTGGGGACGCCCGGCCAGGGTCCTGGTGACACAGGGAGCTTTCTGCAGGGGAGACTCAGGGAAGTATAGGCGGACCTCATCCATTTGTGCTTCACTCTGTGGCGAGTCCCAGAGACTAGGTTTTCGTCAACACCCAGGGGAGCACCCCCCTCCCCGCCAGCAAACCAGTCACCTCTCTCTGAGGGCACACAAGATGGTTAGCATTTTTTAGTCACAAAATAATTTTAATTAAAGTATGTACGTTGGGTTTTCCAGACATAGTGTTATTGCACAGTTAATAGACTACAATACTGTATAAATGTAACTTGTACATGCACTGGGAAACCAAAAAATTAGTGTGACTCATTTTATTGCAATATTTGCTTTGTTGTGGTGTTCTGGAACCAAACCCACAGCATCTCCGAGATGTGCCCGTAAACCCCTCTGAGCCTCCCTGTTCTACGTGTGGTGTCATTGTTTATGGCTTTCTGAAGGGATCTGTTTGGGAGACAGTGGAGTGCTTGGGACCGTGGATGGTCTGCACAAATCACCCGATTAACTGTTCCGTCTCTAGTGCTGCATCTTGTTCCTGGGCTGCTTTGCACAAGCGTATCCGTTGCCTTGCTGAAATCAGCATGCACACGCTCTTGGCATTTCCCAAAGTCTTGGTTTTATAGATCTTGTTAAAGAGGAAGTGCAGTGAGTGTGTGCTCACTGTGATCCTTTCTCGGTGTTGTTTTAGTTTCTCCTCCCTGAGTTTAGCTTATAATCTATTTATTATTATCAGTACTACCCCTTCAGGGATCTCGCATCTGAGGTGCGCTTGGCTTAGGGGCTCCTCTTTCTTCATGGTCTCAGCAGTTAACACCACTTACCACCCTCTTAGTCCCTGGATGTCCTCCAGGGTCAGGACCCCTCCCAGGTCACCCCCAGCACTCCTCCCCGCCTAGCATGCTCTTTGGTGTCCTGGGACGGGATTCTTCCAGGGCAGAGAGGCCTCGGTTCAGAGCCAGCTTTGGCGTTCGCTGTGCAGACTGGGCAGATCACGCACCAGGCCAGCCCTGGCTGCCTCCTCTACAAGATGGGGCAGAAGTGCCTCCAAGCCCGTTGGGTTAATCTGGGGGTTGAGCGGTGAGCACGGAGCCCAGAGGTGAGTAGGGCCGGGTCCCACTGCCTGTGTCCTCAATGTGTCACCATCGCCACCGTTGGTCTGTCCTGCCTCAGCCTTTGGTGATCCATCCTGTGCATCCTAGCTGCAGATGAGAAATATCTTTTAGTTCCTGTTTTTTTAACAAGCTTCACAAACAATTGTTAATTCAGGTCTTAGCTCTCTTGACCTGTCCATGGTGACTGTGACATTCCTTTGCATCTGTCCCCTCCCTCTTATGACAGTGGCAACCACAGCTCACACTTCTGCTGGGCCCTGGGGCCCAGAGACTCATGGGGTGCCAGTGTCCCCATTTCCCAGAAGGGTTAACTGAGGCTCTGGAGCTTAGCTAACTTGCCTAAAGCCAAGCAGTGATGAGCAGTGGCTGCAGGAAGGAAATGCAGGCCATCTGGCTCCAGGGACCAGCACCCTGTGCTTCGCTCACTTTGAACAGGAAACAGCTGAGCTCAGACCCGGTGCTCTGGGGGCCGCCGGACTCCTCTCCCTCCTACCCCTTCATCTTTGCCCTGTTGCCCTTCATGTTTAGAGCTCCTATCCTTCCCATGGCCTGCTCCCTTTTCCTTTGAAAGTTGACATCTTTCCCATTTTCCTTTGCACAGATTTGTGATTTTTAAATTAGAATTGGGAGCTTTCCCTGAGGAGGAAGTAAAGACAGTAAAGTGGACACCAGAGCTTCTGCGACAATGAGCAGACAGGACAGATGAGGGCGAGGCGCCCCCTGCTGCTGGCCCACCTGGGCCAGGTGCCCCGCACAGCACACCTGGTCTTCCCACCTGGTCTCTCTGTTGCCCTGGAGCATAGGGCCCAGCATAGGCGTTTGGGGACAGATGGGAGGGGCCTGGACCAGGTGTTTGGGGATGAGACGGGGGCTGCTCCAGTTCAGGTATTGATTGGGTGCTTCCTGTGGATGACTGAAGGCCACAGCGAGGCCTTCAAGCAGGAGCCAGGTGCCCAGTGAGAAAGTTCCCTGCGGAGCAGGTGCGGGTGCCGGGGGTCTTAGGAAGCTGCTAGCACAGACTGGCCGAGAGGGGTCGTGCCCAAGCTCATCTGCCCAGACCAACCACATGTGGTCCCACACGCCCTTGGGCTAGTCTGGCCCAGTGCCCAGGAGCCCACAGACATCCACGGTTTTTCCAGTGCTCAGCATGGGCAGGACCTCTCGGTGTTGGCTGGACCGGTGGGAACGGTCCTGTTTCTGGGTGCATCTGCGTGTAAATGATCAGCCTTTTCCTGCGAATTCTGGGGACCAGCCTGTCTGGGCGCTTCCACTCTCACTGACCTCCCACCCTGCCCCCCACGATGCAGAGGCCTGTGGGAGCAGATCTGTGTACGACGGCCCGGAGCAGGAGGAGTACTCGACCTTCATCATCGATGACCCCCAGGAGACCTACAAGACACTGAAGCAGGTCATCGCCCAGGTCGGGACCTTGGAGCAGGAGCATGCCCAGTACAAAAGGGACAAGTTCAAGAAGACCAAATACGGGAGCCAGTGAGTATGGCATGCCCTTGCATGAAATCTTAGCAAGGGTGTGGGGAGATCCAGCAAAGAGGAGGGTATCAGGCCTGCCCTGGAGCCACTGTGTGCAGTGCAGCCGACTGTGCGGGCTCCCTGGCTCCTTCAGAGCAGGGCTGAACTTCACGCCCAGGGCCCTCTGGGCAGTGTCTCCGGAGCAGCACCTCTTCCCCTCCTGCCCCCTGCCTCTCCTGCCTCTCCTGCCCCTCCTGCCTCCTGAGTTCATTCCCTTCCAAAATTAGGCTTTCCTGGGCCAGCAGCCCTGCCTGCAGCATGTCCTGCACCTTCCCCCTGTCTCCGGAAGCTAGCTCTGGACTGGGCCCCACTGGCGTCTTGTGAGGAGGGTTGGGGGTGCAGTGACCCCAGACTCAGCCTGGCTGCCCATGTCCCCTCTGCCCCCTGTTGGCCTTGCACCTGCAGACAGTCCAGCCACGCTGCATGCCTCCTGCTGTCCCAAGAACAGAGGGCAGGGAGAGCCTCACCGACTTTGGGAACATTGGGTTAAATCACTTAAAGGGCTCATTGCACATGCTCGGTGCACACACTCAGTGCACATGATCATGTCTGCACACCTGACCTACATGCTGTGACCAGGGTCACAGTGCTGCCTCCATGGGGGGCTTTGGGCTGATTCTTTCTTCCTTAGCTTATCTATGTTTCTCATATTTATGACAAAGGATATGCATTACATATATAGATCGAGAAAAAGACTCTTAAGTAAAGTGCAGATGAGCGTTGGCAGTGGAGGGGGCTGTGCCTCATTTTCTCCTCTCCCATTTCCCTTTGCAGGGAACACCCCATTGGAGACAAGAGTTTCCAGAGCTACATCAGGCAGCAGTCGGAGGTCTCCACCCATTCCATTTAAAGCCTGGCGGCGCCCAGGACAGTGTCATGGGCTGCACCAGGGAAGTCGCAGTCTCTGTGAAGGGGGGAGACAAAGACAAGAAGGCTGAGCGAGGAAGCAGAGGGACCCACGCTTCCTCCACTGGCACAGATGACAAGCATCAAGCTCATTGATCTTCTGAGACTCCGGGGCTGTTTCTGTGGTTACGATGCACTTTATTTGCACTGGTGGGCAGGTGCCTCGACCTGGCCCTTCTGGACCGACTGAGGGGCCATCTCGCCCTCTGCAGAGCGAGTGCTTCTGTCTCTGGTGCCCCACTGCCTCTGCTGGGCTCTGCGGCCTGCTCTGGGGAGCCTGCTGCTTCAGCACAGCTGGGGCCTTGAGAGCATTATTCTTTTTCTGCGAGCTGCTGTCCCAGCGCCCACAGGCAGGTGGCCTCCTGGTTTCAGCTTTTGATGTTGGTGTTGTTTCTGGCTGGAGGGTTGGCTTTGTGGCCGGGATGTGCAGATGTGCACAGAGATCCCAATTTGAGGATGCTCTTGATGTTTTAGGGGTACAGGGTTCTTCTGTAGAGTTCCTGGTGGGGGGAGTTCCAGATGTCTCTCCTGGAGGTTAGAATCCCACTCCTGCTGGCTGCCAGGAAATGCTCCCAGCCTGCGTGTGGATGCCCTGGAGCTGCTGACAGCTGAGGTGGGTGTCTACCCCATCCCTACTTCAAGCACAGGTGGTGTTTGCTGTCAGTGGGGATGAAAAGTAGGATCCACACTTTCCACCCCTTGTGGAAGCTTGGAGAAGATTTTAAAAATAGAAACATACATTATTTTCAAGCTGTTTTTCTTAATGTTTTTAATTAGCTCTTTGATACAAAATAACTCAGAATCTCCAAACCTGGACTTTTTAAAGGGAGGGTGCCACGGCAGGGCACAAAAGGGAATGGGGTACATCTTGTGGAAGCTAGTTGTAGGTCCTCCAAAGAAAGCGAGGAAGTGTCCTGGCTAGGTGGCTCAGTTATTATTTGAAAGTTGTCTTGTACACCAAAAGGTTGCACGTTCGATTCCTGGTCAGGGCACATACCTAGGTTGTGGGTTCAGTCCCATCAGAGTGCATAAAAGAGACAACCAATCAATGTTTCTCTCCCTCTCTCTTCCTCTCTGTCTCTCTCTCTCTCTCTCCCTCTCTCCCTCTCTCTCTCTAAAATCCATAAACATAGGATTAAAAAGAAAACAGGATGGGGAAGGAATGCTGAGCTTGAAATGGAAGGCGCTGGGCTGTGCAGACGCCCCCTGGGCCCCAGAAGCAGTATTGCACTATGTTTCTTTGAATCCCTTAGAAGCAGCGGTGGGGGGCTGCTGCTTTCTTTTGGGGTGGGGGCATCCTATAACGCAAGGGGAGGTGTTTGCTGACTTTTCCCAGGCAGCCCTTGTAGCTGCAGGTGCCAGCTTTGGAAAGCACTGTTCAAACGCGCAGGACCGTGTGCTCTTGTGTCCATCTTTGTTCTCGTTCCCAAGGACTGTCCTTCAGACTCAACCTAGATGGCCAATGGTAATGTTACTTGCTACAAAAAAAATGATGGAGAAATATGTTGCAAAAAATAAACTTTGGGACACTCACCGATTGATCAGCAGTTTTTTTAACATGGATTTGTAACTTAATGTTTCTGTTTATAAGATACTAATGATTTGTGATGTATTTTACCGGCTAATTAAAAAGGACATTTTATTCTTTGTGAGAACTGGCGTGGTTTCCCAGGAGTGCCCACTGATAACTGCACACGTGGGAGATGGGGGTGTGCTGTGGAGCCGGGCAGGTGGGGAGCTGGATGAAGACAAGGTTTGCTCCTGAGCACAGGTGAGGCACCTCTGACAGGTGAGATCCAGCTGTGGAGCTTCAGGCTGAGCTAGAAACTATGAAGCTCTCAGGCAGAAAGATGCAGGGCTGGGCAGTGTGAGGGCTATCGGAAGGTGTTCTGCTGGGAACCTCCATGTGGATGGAGACGGGGGTCCAGCTCAAGGAGGAGGGTGGGAAAGACAGGCTCTCTCCCGAGTTACTGTCTGAGGACACAGTGGGCTGCCAGCTGGAGGACCAGGCAGGCCAGCCAACTGAGATAGGAGGAGCAGGAGGACAGGCCTTCAGTGCCATTGAGCAGAGGTGGCTGTCCCCCCACCCCAGGAGGGCAGAGGGAGGAGCTAGGTGCACAACAGGGGCTCTAGGGGGAGACCCCACCTCCAGGGAGAGGAATGTATCTTCTCATTTCCTTATTCCTTTCTTTTCTCCATTTGGTTTTCATTCAGTAGGTTTTTAAATTCCAACCTGGGTCAGCTGTTCTGAGAAGAATCAGGCCTTTCTGGGGGTGCCGTAGCCACCTTCCCTGGGGGCATGGACTTGGGGAGGGCACTGCTGTCGCTGCTTCTCTCGGCTCCCCCTGTCTGCTCTGGGCAGGAGCAACTGAGAGCTGGGTGTGGCCGCAGGGGTGCTGAAGGGGGAGCGCCCACCCGTGAGGTGAGAGACCGAGGGCACCGGCAGCGCAGACGTGAGCATCCACAGCAGGACCACAGGGTGGCTCCAGGGGCCACAGTGACTTGTGTTCACACCCAGGCCCAGTCCCAGTGGAGGGAATCAGGAGGGTCTGCCTCCTGGGGCGGAGGACATGGGAGGCCTGAAAGGAGAAAAAAACGGGGAACACAGTGACCAGAAGCTCCTCTTCCAGGATCCCCAATGACAGGTCACAGTTGGCTGTTGCCACCTGCTCTTTCTCCAGAAAACCTGTCACCAGAAGAAAAGTGCTGCCCCTAAGCATCCCGCTGCTGTGACTTTCCTTGGTTGCACTCTCCAAGGTTAGCATCTTTGGGGTTGGAGCAGGTGCCTCTGAGGAGTGTCTTGGGTACCAGGGCACCACGTCTGTGCCTACACTGGCCACTTGGCTTGGTGACCTGAGGCCTCCTGTGAGCTAAGATGCTGTAAGCTTGTTGGGTGGGATAGAAGTGCAGGTAGAATTAGGGAGTCACTTTGGCTTCATTCTAAATATTTATGACACACCAAGTGCAATCAGCTGGTGACTTGGGAAAGGCGCCTACTGTGGTTTGTCCCCCACGGTCTCAGATGATTGAGGAAAACAATCGTGTGCTCAATAGGACATCAGAAGTTTTCTGTTAGGCTGTGTTACGGGCTGACGAAGCCCTGACCCACAGTACCTCGGACCGGGACTGTGTGTGGAGATCAGGTCTTTCAAGAGGCAATGAAGGTCACATGAAGTCATTAGTGTGAGCCCTAATCCCCTGTGGCTGCTGTCCTTGTAAGAAGAGATTAGGACACACATGCACAGAGGGATGACCATGTGAGGACACTGGGAGAAGGCAGCCATCTACACACCAAGGGGAGAGGCCTCTCCTAATCTAGAAGGAAGATGTTTGAGCCACCCAGGTGGTGGTTCTTTGTTAATGACAACACCAGCAAACTCATACCGACTGCAAATGCCAATTTAAGTGGGTATTTTCGTTAGTACAGTTCAAACTGCCTGCCCCCAGACGGAGGGTATGGAGAAAGAACACCTTCTCACCATCAATGAGGTGCCCATGAACCCCACCACCGCTGCGGAGTCCTGTGTCCATTTGCCCAAGTTGGGTCTGTGCCAACTTTGTTCCTTAGCCCGCCTGGCCCCCCTTCCTCTCTTTGTCTGGTGAATAGGCCAGTAATGGCCTGGAAGGAAGGGGAGCCGGCAAAGACCCTGCTCAATTCAAACCCACAGTCTAAGTGGAGGGCTGCTCTAGATGACCTCTGACCTCTGACCTTGCAGTGATGTCACAGGGGACACTTAGCAACAGAGGCCTCCTGGGCACACTCTTGGACTGCTCCCCTTGGGAGAGGTTGGAAGCCATGTTCTCTGTCTGAGGCCGAGTTGAGAGCTGGGTCCCTCTTCTTTCCTGAGACCTGAAGGGAGCAGAAGGATGGAGAAGGATGCCACCAGCATGCACAGGAGGCACCGGCCAGGCGCCGGGGCCCCTCCTTTGGGGGTGGCCACTGGACACCTCAAGGGGACCAGCGAGGTAGCTGAGCTGCAGAGGAGCAGGAGCATGGGTGGCTTACACCAGAAGGGGGACCCTCCAAGCTGCATCCAGAAGCTGTGCAAGGAGCTAGGTAGGGCGCACAGCCCTGCGCTCAGCAGCCTCTCCCCGCCCCCACCCCCCCACCACCCACACTGCCCCTGCTGAAAACCCTAAAGGCAAAGTGGCGAGCACTGAACGTGAGTTTTCAGGTGACAACCAGACTGGGGCTCTGGTGAGGCCAGATTGAGGGCTGGGCACCCATTGTGGGTGGCCAACTGGAAGTTCTGCTGGGGACAGGATGAAGGGAATGAGGACCGACTGGGACCTTGGGGAGCCCTGTGGGCCTGCAAAGCCATCGGACTCATGGAGAACACCAGTGCCTCGGGTGGGCCAGCACAGGAAGTGTCTCGGGTTTATAGTGAGACCCTGGGTGACATGGTTTTATTGAGTCCAGCCTCCATCTGATTCAGAGAACCACAGCACCTCCCAGGGCCTGGGGTTAGCTATGAACCTGCGGGGCATGGTACTGCCTGTCACACTTCTCATTAATGTGGCTTTTAAATTGTAAAGGGAGTAGTTTTGTACCTCACGTTAGGCCATGTTTGACACTCCAGGATATTTCTAAACATGCCAAGTGAGGCCGTGGTGTGGTCACAGAGGGGATGGGCCCCCAAACACCCTAGTCCTTATGTGGACCCGCACCTTGACTATTAGCTACATGGGCCCACCCACCTGTAGGCATCTCGTGGCACATCCCCCAGAGCAGCAGGACTCTGCGTTGGCTGAAGGACAGTGGTGACTAGTACAGTCATTTGCTGGGGCACTTAGCAGTCCGGTTCTCCTGGGAATTCATGGCAGCAAGTGGCCTTTTATGAGGGTGTCAGAAGGCCACAGAAATGAAACAATAAACAAGAACATGGCTTGCTTGTTCAAGCCCTAGGGGTGCAGCCCTGGCCAGCGTGGCTCAGCTGGTTGGAACATCATCCCGTAACTGAAGGGTTGTGGGTTTGATTCCTGGTTGGGGCACATACCCAGGGGGTGGGTTCGATCCCTGGTCTAGGTGTGTATGGGAGGCAACCAATCAATCTTTTTCTCTCTCCCTTCCTCTTTCCTCTCTAAAAGCATCAAAAAAAGAAAAAAGTCCAAAAAGATGTTCTTGGGTGAGGATCAAAAAAAAAAAAAAAAAAGGGGGGGGTAGGGGTGTAAAAATATTTGTTCTTCTGTAGTGTAATAATCCAGAGATGTGTCATTTGAGGAGGAAGAGGACATGCTGGCCCAGCGGCAGGGCAGGGGCAGCTTGCCTGGCTCCTCCACCTCCCTCCCGTTCAGGCTCTGCGCAAGGCCACACATCCCCAGGCTCACTCAAGAGGAGCAAAATTCCCAAAAGAAGACATCAACCTAAGTTTGCCTAGGATATATTGCAAGTAGACACAGAGGGCACGTCTCCAATAACGATGGCCGTGGGAGGGGTGGCAGGAAGGCCTCTGTGTGGCGCACTGTCTGCCGCACGGCCACCGGGGCTCCCAGGCTGTGTTGCTCGATCAAGAGCCTGAGGACGCAGAGCAGGAGGCCTCTCCAGCCACATGCTGGGGAAGGCTGCTCCTGGCCTTGCTGCCCACACTCTAAGGGTGGGTGGAGGGGGGGAGAGGAATTGTGTCTTTCCTGATGCTTCAGATACATAAGAGGAAGAAGCAGGATCTGAAGACCTGCCTGGGACAACCCTCTGTCTTCTAAAACCAGCACGTACAGGTCAAGAGGCCAGCATAGGTAAACACAGCTCACCTCCTCCACAGCCACATCAAAATTACAACTAAATTATAGAACAGCCATCACTCAGAACCATCAGAAATCAAGTTGAATGGAAGTCTGACAACTATGGAATTAAAGAAACCGCATTGATCCAGGATGGTAAGAGGGATGGAGAAGTGGAATAGGCTAATCTTACACCCATGTGTGACGAATAAAAATTTGGAAGGGATGTCTCTGGAGTGAGAATTCCCAGCCCCACACCATGCCCCCCAGCCCAGGGTTCCAGTGACAGGAAGATAAGTCCCCATAACTTCTGGTTGCAAAAACCAGTGGAGACTCAGTGGAAGAAACTTCTGGATTCCCAAGCAGATCCTCTTAAAGAACCCACACACGGATTTACCCAGACTCACTCGCTCTGAGCTCCAGCACCAGGGTAGCAGCTTAAAACATACCAGTGGCAAACAGGGAGGAGCTGAAGTATCTGGCATCAAGGGGCGAGCTGGGGGACAGCTCTCTCCCAGACAGAAAAGCCATTGCCCCTTTTCTGAACCTTCCCTCCACTGAGCCACAGAGCCAGCAGGTGAATGCCATATATGAGACACCATCAACCTGTCTAACACTGTTTGCCTTGCCCTGGTGATCCCCTGAGACTCTGTCCCACCCAACTTATGGGACCAGCCAAGCTTTCAACACTGGTTTTTCCATATGAATGGCTGGTCCTGCCTCATGCTTCACAACTTCCTAAATCCTATCAAACAGGCAACAGCCAATCTCAGTGAACCCCCAGCCCCTGTACTTCTTGCTAAGTGGCCCCAGGCCCGGACTAGCAGCAGCCAGCCTAGATTCACAGTTTGGTTTTGCCTGGGAATTTCCAAGCCCAGCACAAGGAGCAACCATTTCAGATTACTTTATAGCTCAGGCAGGGTGGCCCCAGGCAAAACACATGTGGGGGCTGAACTTGGCCTGTACCACCTGGGAAACCGCAGAATACGCACCCAGTGGACAACTATAGACCATGTCAGAGCACCACCACCCTGCCCCTGCACAGCTGACCCTCTATGGAGGTCAGAGATTGGTGGCCAGTGGTCACAGCCAGTCCCTGAAGCTGACTGGCCTGGGTACTCACTAACTGAAATAAAGAACAATTTACCGGGAAACAATAGTAGAGTGAATGAAGCCTAGAATCAAATCAATGATTTGGAAAATAAGGAAGCAAAAAACAACCAATCAGAACAACAAGAAAGAATTAAAAAACAAACAAACAAACAAACAGAAAAAAACTCCGAGGATTATGTAAGCAGCCTCTGGGACAACTTCAAACATTCCAACATTTGCCTCATAGAGGTTCCAGAAGGAGAAGAGAAAGAGCAAGAAAATGGAAACCTATTTGAGAGCAAGAGAATGGAAACCTAAATGAGAGAAAACTTCCCTAATTTGGTGATGGAAATAGATGTGCAAGTCCAGGAAGTATAGAGAGTCCCAAGCAAGATGGATGCAAAAGGCCTACTCCAAGACATATCATAATTAAAATGCCAAAGGTTAAAGATAAAGAGAGAATCTTAAAATCAGCAAGAGAAAAGAAGTTAGTTACCTACAGGGGAGTTCCCATTAGACTGCCAGCTGAGTTCTCAAAACATACTTTGCAGGCTAGAAGGGACTGGCAAGAAATATTCAAAGTCATGAAAAACAGGGACCTCTAGCCAAGATTGCTCTACCCAGCAAAGATATTTAGAATTAGAGGGCAGATAAAGAACTTTTCCCAGACAAGAAAAAATAAAGGAGTTCCTCTTCATCAAACCATTATTATAGGAAATGTTAAAGGGACTTATTTAAGAGAAAAAAGAAGATCGAAACTATGAACAATAAAATGGCAAAGAATACATATCTATCAACAATTGAATCTTAAAAACTAAGCAAACAAGAACAGAGACGGAATCATGGATACGGAGAGGGTTTTGATGATTGGCAGATGGGAGGAGGTTTGGGGAATGGGTGAAGAGGTGAGGGGATTGAGAAGTATAAATAGGTAGTTGCAGAGTAGCAATGGGGATGCTAAGTACAGTATGGGAAATGGAGTAGCCAAAGAACCTAGACATGACCCATGATCATGACCAACGGTGGGGGGACTGTCTGAGGGAGTGGGGAGTGTTGGGTGGAGGGGAGCAAAGGGGAAAATCGAGACAACTGTTAGAGCATAATCAATAAAGTGTAATTAAAAATAAAACAAGCACAGACAAGGATATGCCCATGCGCACACGTACACAGGCTAGTAGGCTCCTGAGGGTTTTCCAAAAAAAGTCAATTTTTAAGTCCCTGCTTGGAAAGTATTGATTCTGAATCATTTCGGTCCTCTTAGCTGAGGTTGAGGCTGCAGTGCTACTTTTCTCCCTGAGGAGTTCCTTGAGAACTGCAGTCTTCCCCCTCATCCTCAGAGGACACGTTCCAAGACCCCCCAGTGGATGCCTGGGACCGCAACTAGTGCTGAGCCCTGTACATGCTGTGCTTTTCCCTTACAGGAAACACTTCACGGCTTCTCTTTGCACACGTGTGCTTTGGGGCTGTTATTAAGGTAAATGTCACTTGAACACAAGCAGTGTGGAACCACGACAGTGGAACTGATAACCAGGATGGCTACCAAGTGACTAGCAGACAGGTAGCACGTACAGTGTGGGTACGCGGGACAGAAGGGTTATTCACGTCCCGGGCAGGATGGAGTGGGACAGCGAGAGATTTCAGCACGCTATTCAGAATGGCACACAATTAAAAATTTATTAATTGTTTCTGGCATTTCCCATTTAATATTTTCAGACTGCGTGTAAGTGGGGACTACTGTACCAAGTTTTAAAATATTCTCTGAAGACAGTTGTCCCACTCCCTCCCTCACACCACCACCCTTTGCTCTCAGGGCTTTTTGTCTCTGGTGTGGCCAGTGTCTGCCTAGGGATGGCACAGCCACAGATCAAAAACGTCCCCTGAGCCTGTGTGGGCACTGTGGAAGAACATGGAGAATACCTAGTTCCTATCCACAGGGAACTTGGACCAGTCAGAGACAAAGAAAATGCCCCAGTGACACAGCCCAAGGCCACATGTGCTGAGTATCAGGAAGGCCTGGCCACTTTATAAAGCTCCCGCCAAGGCGGGTTGCTGTGCACTAGGCAGGGCTGCCCAGGTCCCCAGGAAAGATGGCACTGGAAGATGGCGGGAGTTGGAGGACATGTTCCAGGGGTGGAGCAGCATGAGAGTATGCGAGGACCAGCCCGATGGAACTCCCTAGGGAAAGAAGCAGGAGCAGGATGCCGGGCACCTCCCGGAACCAGGCCATCACCTCCTCTGTTGGGCAGGTGCCCCAGCGTGAGGCCTGTGAGCCGAATCCACATTGAATGGAAGGCCTGGAGTAGCTGATGTGACAACCAAATTCTGTGAGGCAATTCTCCAAGATAGGGGCTGCTCAGAGGTGCCCTGGCCAGGCCTTCCATCAAAAGTATTATTTGAGCCCTGACTGGCATCACTCAGTGGGTTGGGTGTCCTCCCAGGAACTGAAAGTTTGCCGGTTCGATTCTGGGTCAGGGCACATGCCTGGGTGGTGGGCCAGGTATCCAGGTGGGGACGTGCAAGAAGCAACTGATCAATGTTTCTCTCTCACATGGATGTTTCCCTCCTTTCTCCCCTTCCTTCCCCTCCATTCTCCTCTCTCTAAAAATAAATAAATAAAATCATTTTTAAAAGTCTTACTTAAAGTTTTGGCATTCCCCCCAGGCTGTGCTGGCATCTGGGGCCCTCGGTGTGTGTGTTAGGGGCCGGTGGGCCAAGCTGCTTGTGGGGAGGGGTAGCTACTACAGGGAGCCAGTCATCTCAGCCATTCCAGGCTCAGATGTGACTGCACAGAAACAGGACCTTCAATGTTGGTGACCTCGGGTCCCCACAGGGGCTGCCTTTTAGATCCTGAAGAGGGGTTAGGGGAACCCCCTCTTGCATACCTTCTGGAAGGCTCTCCTGGTCGACAAACTCCTGGAAGCCGGAAGCCTGTGCTCACTGAAAATTGTTATGAGGCCCATGCTCTGATCCTGCCAAAGTCACCAAATGCACTTTTACCTCAATTATTTAATGACAGTCACTACTTATGTGAGGCTGAGGCTGGAAAAACAGCTCGCTGGCTGCCAGGCAGGTTCCTGAGCTACCGAGTGCACTGGTCTCTTACACCTGGACAAAGACCCTTACAAGCTGGACTTTAGTCAGTACTTTCCTTGAAAAATGGCTACACTAAAACCCCAGGCATGCCCTTCAGAGGAGGAACCGTGAGGAGGGGAGTTTGCTGGACGAACTGTGTGTGGCTGAAGTCCCACCTCCTGGGCCTGCATTGCCCTCCCCTGGGGTCAGGCCTGCCCAGTGGGTTCCGGCCCCCACCCTTTATTTCTGCTGCATCTAGTCCAGGGTGCTGGGACCAGGAGGATTTCAAGAGGTCCCCCTGGGTCTCGCTCATTTATTGTAAGGGCAACGCTTCATGCTTTACCACGAGTTCTGCCTGAAGAGGTCCTGGAGTGGCCACGTGGGGGATGGGGCCCTGTACGGAGTGGGCAACATCCTGGGGCAGGGAATTGGGAGACAGCCTGTCAGGATGAAAACTGGGACTCGCTTCAGTTGTAAGCATTGGTCATCAGGCCGCACTGCAGCACGCCTGGAGCTGCTGGGAGCCCAGCACCCAGCGCCTGTGGGGAGGTCCCATCCACCTTAGTGGGGCTGGGCTCGGGGCCCTGGGCCAGCATCGCTCCCAGACCATGCGATGGGAGTGTTATGACAAACTCTGCTCCTTTCTCCTCAGAGCCTGAAGATCAGGAAAAGGACCTAAAAAGTGACACCGAAGACACCATCTGGTATGTGGACTCTGTCTGACAGGGGTGGCTTTCTAGAGCCCCATGAAGGACACGGGAGCCAGTGGGGGTGGGAAGTGGGGCCAGCACCAAGGTCAAGACTTGGAGGCCCCGAGGAGCCCTGGGGTGTCCTGAGAGAACCCCAGGTGCTCGTATAGGAGGGTTTGAGGCAGGATGAGCTAAGGTAGCTCTCAGGGCTGCAAGCCTCCTCCCCTCCCCCATGCCCACGTTCCCAGGCAGCCCCTCCAGCTGCGGTCCCAGCATCAGGGAGGTGTTGTCATCCCAGACCACCGGGCCTGCTGGAGGCCTCGTGCTGGGGAGGGTCTGGATGTGCAGTGGTGCGGACAGAAGCAGCCTGAGTAGCACGGCCTTCTCCTCGGTACCTCTGCACGCCCCCTGCCTTGTCTACCCACCCATCCCCCTGCCCTCAGGGAGGGGGCAGCCCTGCACCTTAAGCTGTGACACTTACTCCAAACCTTTGTTTCCACTTCTACAGTCAGGCAAGCCTAGAGGAAGACAAGCAGGGAAAGAACGAGGACGCCCTTGGGAAGTTGGACCATGAGAGTGAACAGTCGGACCAGGAGGGTGGAAAGTCAGACCAGGAGGGTGGAAAGTCGGACCAGGAGGGTGGAAAGTCGGACCAGGAGGGTGGAAAGTCGGAACCAGAGGTCGAGAAGAGTGACTCTGAGGCCAGTGACCAGGAGCGGCATGAAGAAGATGAGAGCATAGACATGCGCACCCAGGACATCAAGGTCAGGCTGTGGTCCTTTAATGTCCACCTACTGCTGCATCCTCGGGTTGGAGTCTTACCTTTATCAACCTGTTTGGTGTCTTCTTACAGGAACAGGAGTCGGAGTCCATAAAGCTGGAAGTCCCTCTGGAAAAAAAGGCAAGAGCTTTTTAACTTGGCGACAGAAGTCGGATGGGGAGGCCTATCGGGTGTAGTCCTGCTGGACCCTGGGCACACTGTGGGCATGTGGTCCCGAGTCGTCTTGGCAGGACCTTGGTATATAGTCTGGGCCAAGTCCTACCCTGACCCCCAGAGAACCTTCCAGGTCAGACTCTGCTCTCGGCCTCATGCTGGGGCATCCTAACTCCAAACAGTGTGGCTGCTAAAGGCATGTGGGTCCCTGACAGGAGGCAATACTCAGCTTGACCTTGGCCCAAGAAAATACCCTCAGTCCCAGTCCCAGACTCTGAAGAGATGGCCAGAGACATGTCAGCACTATCACAGGAATCGGCACAGGGCACTTTCTGAGGGAAGGTGGCTGTCATCCTCCTTTCCAATTCATATGGTAGGGAACGGCGAGGTAGCTGGATGTGTTTTTCCAGGATTTACAACAGATGGTCCTTGGTGTGATTCCAGGGGCTCTGGGGAGTCCTTCACCCATGCCAAATACTTGTCTTGGTGTTGATTAAAGTGCTACCTTTGGAAAGACATTCTAGATTGAGCCCAGGTGCCCAATGAGAGATCTTAGGGCAGCAACACCTGACCGGTGAGGCTTTTCACATCTCAGAGACAGTCTTTAGAATTTGGCAAAGTGGGGTCCCAGGTATATTCGTGGAGGCAAAGTTAGAGATGCTTCCCAACTGAGCAGGTCTGGGATGGGCTTGGAGGGGCCGCCCCAGATCGGGGCATGGCCTGCCCCCGGAGGCCCTGGTTCTCAGAGGGCAGAGGTGGGAGAGAGCCTCTGGGGTCCCAGGGACCTGATGGGAGGTGAGCAGGGACAGGTAGGAAGGCCATGCTCCTCCCTGTCCTCATCTGCCAGAGCTGGCCCGTAGATGCCTTGCCATCCACCCTGCCAGGAGCTCTCTGCCTAGCTTGTCAGGGGCCCCCAGTGAGCATTGCCAGTGCCTGGTGGTCCCAGTGGTAACCGCTCTGACCCTGACTGCCCAGGGTCAGGAGCACACTCTACCTCCCAGGAAGTCTGCTCACCTCCCTAGCTTACCCAAGCTTGTCATCAATGTCTCTTTGGTTTCCATTCACAGAAACCATCCATGTTTGTGGAGATTGATCTGGGAGACCATGCCGAGGAGGTAAAAAACCTTCATATAACAAAGCCAAACCACCCGCTGGGAGATGCTTGTGCTCGGGGCCCACAAGGCTTTTCCAGGGAGCCAGCCCTGTGCACACATGTGTTGGGTGCAACATGTGTGTTGAGGCAAAGACAGGGTCAGCGCGTAAAGAAAGCTTCAGGGTGTCGAGGATTGGCCTGAGGGGCTGGAGGGCACCCTCTCCTCTTTCTCATCCTCCCTCACTCTAACCTGCACACATTCCAACACCATCAGAGGCTCTTGGGCTGGGTCAACTCTTGGGGTGCCCTTGGCCCTAACAACTTGTGGGACCATATTGAGGTGGTAGAAAGGGCACAGGCTTAGGAATTAGGAGACTTGGCCTCCACATCCAGCTCTGCCAGTAAATGCTCAAATGCACTGTACTTCTCTGTGCCTCAGTTGTCTCATATGTAAAATGGGAATCTTAGTAGGACCCACACCCAAGGGTTGTCTTATAAAGCCCTCAAAGGCTGTCTGATTACCATCATTACTACCATCATCCTCATCATCACCACCATCATTATCACCATCACCACCTACACCATTCCCATCAGCACTATCATCATTTTCATCATCACCACAATCACCATCATCATCACCACCATCACCTTCATCACCACCATCACCTTCATCACCACCATCACCACCTACACCATTACTCTCAGCACCGTCATCTTCATTATCATCACCATCATCACATTATCCCTATCATCCTCATCATCACCACCATCATCCTCATCATCAACACCATCATCCTCATCATCACCACCATCACAATCATCACCACCTACACCATTCCCATCAGCACCATCATCTTCATTATTATCATCACCATCATCACATCATCCCTATCATCACCATCAGCAGCAGCATCATCACTTTTGTCACTATTGTCATCGTTGTCACGTCATCATCATCATTTTCTGTAAAGAGAAGTGGTTGACCCAATGGCCTCTCTGGGATGGCTTTCTCCACTTGACTGCTGTGGCGAGCAGTCATCTTTTAGAAGTTTTTTGTCTTGGTAGAGTTAATCCCCTGCTGGGAGTTATTGTTTCCAGATTGCACTTTTTATCTCTGCCATGTTCCCAGGGCAGAGATAAAAGGTGATTATGCTGCACAGCGAAGACAGCTGATTATAACTCCTGACAAGGCTACCATGGGCCACCACAGGTTCTAAGGACTCAAGGAGGGTTAGCCTGTGGCAGAATTGAGACTAAGGGCTCACTTCTGGGATCTATAATCCAGAGGTCATGGTGGCCATCTCCAGGGCACAGTCCTTGGTCAGGGTTTCTTAATTAGAAATTTCCACTTGATGGTGCCCCGAGTTATGGGCTGATGCTCAGGGCCAGTGCAGTCTTCATGACCCTGTTTGACCCTTGGGCAGGTCCAGCATGTTCAGCCTGGTGCCTGTGGTTAACTCTCACCCCCACTCCATCCCCTAAAGGGCTTCTGCTGCTTCCCACAGGTGGTCACATGTGCCATGAAAGAGGAGAAGCAGTCCCAGATGGACATGGGGGATTTGTCAGAAGACGAGTGAGTAATGAGTTTACACCTGGGGAGGTGGGGGGACTTTTCCTCCACCACAGTTTCTGGTGGGCCCACTGTGCCTCATGCAGAGTGGGCAGAACCAAGCCCGCATGCCTCCCTCTTCCTCTGGGAGCGTGCAGAGACCTGAGCATCTGCTGAGGCTGGAGGGCCAAGAGGCCGGCAACAGGGCCTCTCGCCACCTATGGGATCTGGTTCAAACTTCAATTTGAGTCCCCCTCACTCCATAGCCGGGCTCTCTCTCCCCATCCCTTCAACCAACAAAATGGCCAGAATGTGGGGGATGGAAAGAAGGGAAGAAGAGGTGAGAGCAGGGTGTTTGTTGCCTTGTGGATGTACCAGCTTCTTAGTTTGGGGGTTTGGCTGCAAGGGTCACACACCTTGGTTCTATAGGCAGTGGGAGGACCCCTCGAATGTGTCCTACATGAGGTTGCAGACTGTGTAGGGCCACCAAAGCCCCACCACTTACTTCCTGAGGCCATAAAAGGTGGTGGGAGAGGGTGAGGTGCTCCCTTCTATGCCAACCAAGGACCCACGGGCCTGTTTTACTCTAAACAATACAAAGAAACACAAGGAAGGAAATAGCAATTCATTCAACTTCTCACCACTAAAAATTAATAACTACGCTGATATCTTGGTTTAGTTGTTTGCACATTTTTAATCAGAAAAAATTTCTCTTTTGTTCGTAAAACTGACACCCAGTCATTTTAAATAAATAAGGTGGAATAGCACACCAACAAGGAGAAGTTTGAAATCACCCAAGGCCCCGTCTCAGAAACAGTGAGGACCACACAGGGGCACGTGGTTTTGCAGAATAAAGGCTGGCCCTGGGGACACCCAGACAGGTGCTGTGGTGAAGATAGGGTCTCTGTGAGCGCCATTTTTCTGGATCACCAGCTCCGAATGCTTACAGCATTATAGCCCTTTGCTTATTTGCCCATTGTTGTTATTACCATTTTGTCCCCAGATCTGTATGTATTGGAGGAGAGAGTTTCTGTGAGGAAGCTTTACTCCATCTTCACTCAGCAGATCCACCTCTTTTCTGACTTCAGCTTCCACAGCTGGTTACGTCAGCTTTGACGATGTGAAAGATAGCGGATGGCCTCCTCATACTGTCAAATCTAGGCTTTAAACAAGTCTTCTTTTCCTAAGCAGACCTTTATTTTTCTCTTTGTTTCTTAATGGATGTGGTGATGGATTCAGCCATGCCAGATGCAGCTCGGCGGCTTTATTTTCTGTCCCAAAGGCCAGAGTGTCTGGTCCCTTGGTCTCAACCCATCGCCCCCAGGACTCAGCTGCCCCAGAAAACCTGTGAGATGGGCCTGCACTCCAAAACCGAGCCTTGACCACTGGAGGCCTCTAGGCCAGTGGGAAGGGGATCTGCAGTGGGCCCACCTGGAGGGCCAGGCCTGGTCACTTGCTGGGCAAAGCCACCTGTGTGTTCTGCTGCCTCGATCACCTGCAGTCTCAGTTTTCCTCACAGCTAGGGCTTCTCTGGCCAGCCCTCTCCCTCCAGCCCGTTCAGATGGTGGGACCAGGTACCCATGTGCTGGCAGCCTATTAGCAGCCCCCTAGGATGTATTGGCACCGAGCTGTGGGGGTCCTTGCCATGGGAGGGGGCCACCGCCTCCTCCCCGAGGCAGCCTAGGTCAGAAGGGGAAGCCCCAGCGACCACCCCACAAGGAGACAAGCACAGGCTGAGACTCTGTGTGAATGTGCAGGGCCAGATGTGGGGAAGCATCACCTAGGACACCTGGCTCAGCTAGACTTTAAGGTCTCTCACATCCAAGGGTCCTTTCTGACTCAGGCCTTCTGGGACAGAAGACAAAAGACATGGTGGTAGGCTGGGAAATCTTGGGCATCTGGAAGAAAGGCAAGCCTGGCTCTTCACTGGAATCTGATTTTGGGCACAGGGCCCAGCAGCTGCAGAGGCCAGCCCTTGGCTCTCCGGGACTTGAGCAGTGGGGTGCAGCAGAGGCTGGAGTGGAGACCCTGTGGCATTCACTTGGGGTTGAAGGGGCGCTGCATGGGGCCTGGGCTCCACACTCCAGGCACCTGTGGCCCCATGGCCTGCCTCTCTCTCTGCCCCGCTCTTGGCCTTCAGGACCAGTACCAGTTGGGTGTGCTGCATTCCATACTCCACCAGAAAGAAAGTGAAGGGGAGCGTGTAGCAGCCCTGGAGAAGGTACTTTGCGCAGTGATGGGCTGGGATGAGCAGGGGGATCGTGGAGGACAGGAGGTAGAATGGAGTGGGGCTAGGTTGCCTCTCTGACCTCCCCCCAGCTTCCTTGGTCCCCCTCAAGGCCCACCTCTTATGGTCAGTAACCGAGGGTCTCCACTTCTGTCTCCTGGGGTTGGCCAGAAGGCACAGAGGGACACAGACCAGCAGCATGCCACGTGGACCTGCTTCAGGGGCACCGGTGACTGCATGGGAATCACCGACCCGCTGGGTGAACCATGATGCCGTCTCTCAGAAAGACACAGTAAAGAGTGAACAAAGATGTTCCCCTTTTTCGGCTTCTCTCGTCAGATCCCTGTCCCTTCCTTTGGTGCGTCTCGTTCCATGAAATGTAAACTGGGGAAGGGAGGTGAGCTCGGGGACAGATTGCAAGGTGGCCCAGCTTCCCAGGCTATGGGTATGTGACCCTTCAGGTCCTAGGAAATTCCATAAGCAAAGCCAGGCCCCCACAGGCCTGGAGTGGCCCACAGCGTCCGTGCCAGATCACCTGGGGGTCCTGCCCTAATGAGAGATGACTCCAGGAGCCCAGGGGCAGACCGGGCATTGTTCCCTGTGGTCCCAGGAGGCTGAGCTTTGCCAGGAGTGGAGCACCCTTGCAGGTGGGTGTGAGAAGTGCAGTGCCACATCTCACACAGACCTTTATTGGGAGCCCGAACGCCACACCGAGCAAATCAGGAGGCAGGGAGTGGGTGCCTGCGGGGGATGGGACGGATGGGAGCAGAGGGCTGCACAAAGGGAGACTTGACAGGGGCTGTGGAGCCCTTTGTTCTCGAACCACAGGCCCAGCCTCGTCCTGTAAGCAGTGCCCCACCAGGCTGCACCCAGCACGCACACATGCAAATTTATGTACCCATGCACATTCTCTCTCACACACATACAGGCAACTCACACACACAGGTGTTCATGCACACCACACATGTGACACATGTACACATATGTGCAAGCATCACATGCATACACATAGGCATACCTCGCACATGGGCACGCTCACCCACACACAGTACACAGGACTGTGGGGGAGGGCATGGGCAGGTGGCAAGCAGCATCTCAGAATGAGGACCATCTGGGCCCAGAGGTCAGAGGACACAGGTGAAAACCTCAAACGCCCATCGTGGAGGTGAGACGTGTCCACCACCTCAGTTCTCCCCTCTCCCCCGTGACCACTGTCTGGATGAGACTAGGGAGGCACAGACAGCCTGAAACCAGGAGCTTTGACCCTTCCCCCAAAACAAGCTTTCTTGCTCGGGGTGTGGGAGCTGCAGCCGGACTGACAAATGAGCAGACCACAGAAAGGGCCATGGTGCTGGGTGCTCATCGAGCCCTAGAGGCTGGGTGTGGCGTCCCCCTGGACAAGGAGACATCAAGCAAGTACCCTGCGTCACAGCCCTCAAACAGAAAGGCATCCAGGAAGCTTCCAGAGAAACAGCTGCATTGTCCCTTGGCTGGTGCAGGAGGAAGAGACCTCTGGCCCCAGTACCCTGGGCCCTCGCTGCAGAGCAACGTCGGTCTGAGCTGTTCCTCTGGTTCCTCTACGCCTGGCACTGTGCCACCGGCCAGGACGGTGGCCAGCCGAGGCCGCCCTTTTCTGTCTCTCCGTCATCCGTCCCTTGCCGCTGTGAGTGGCTGGCCTCATTCCAAGTCATGTGCTGTGTGTACTGGCCATGGCAGAGCCTCAGGGGCCCAGAGGCCCCTCCTGTTTGCACAGTACGGCTAGTTTGGGAGTTATCTTTCGATAGTTTAGCAAATAAACCCTCCAAAATCATTTTACTGTTCATTGGGCATCTGAACCTCAAGCCTTGGGGTAGTTCTGTTTGCCCATGTCGTCTGGGGACGTCTATGGAGATTGCTAGTCCAGGGTGACCCTGGGTGGGAGGGACAGCCCAGAGGAACCCTGGTTTGTAGGCAAGGTTGTTGTGGCTTCTGCCTGCATGCCGAGCTCTGGAGAAGTGGTCAGGGAAGCCAGGTCTCCCTGGAAGCTAGAAACCCTTGCGCGAGGAGGCGTGTAGAACAAGTTCTGAGCCTCCATTCCGGGTCTGCCTGGGCCAGCAGAGGCCCCTTCTGTCCTCGAAGAGGCTCCCACAGAGCAGGCATAGCTGCTTGTGGGGTGTGTCCCCAGCCCTGCGCAGCCCACACCTCTCTCCCTGCTGCTGGAGAAATGCACAAGCCCCAAGGGTGATGAGGAGTGAGGTGAGCCCTGGAGGCAGAGAAAGAGCAGGTGACTTTGAGATATCCGTAACCCCCAGAGCAGCGAGGACTGTTTCCTCACTGTTGCTGCCACAATTGTTTGCTTCAGTGTAGAAGGGAAAGCAGAGCCTCCAGCCTGCGAGCCCCTGGTGGCTATCGGAGCTGCTGCTGCCTGGTCTCAGCGGGCAGGCTCGGCCAGCGCAGGGCGGACCAGGCAGGGGCGAGGGCGGAATGGGACACCTGCACTGGTCAGGCCAGCCTGCAGTGAGACGGCCATCTCGGTTTGGGAAGGGGTGAAGCCAAATGGTCCAGGCTGCCTGTATAGCTTTCCCCCAGACTTCCCCTTCCTTGGGGGGGTCCCCACCGACTCAGCTTAAGGGAGCCATGGATGCAGGCTCAGTCAGTGGCATTTTCTGTCTCAGACAGGCTTGCCCAGTGATCCCTGGTGGTGGCTCCCTGGAGACCCAGGCCTGATCCAGGTCCCTCCTCGGTCCCGGCTGGCCCCCCACCTACTCTGACACCAGTGGATGAGGGAGGACAACAGGATCCTCCTAGGGTGGGAAGGGCAGGCCTTAGGCAGCTCTCGGCCACTTCCAGCCCCAACACCTTGATGGAGCCAACACCTGGGTGTGTGTCCCTCCCTTGGGCCCCAAACACCCTGTGGCAATGCCTCAGTCTTATTCTTCCCAGTATTATCCTTCTACCCCAAATCTGCATTTTCATTGTAGATAGCATGGGAAATAACAAAAAGTAACCTGTCATTTTATTACCTTCAGTTTATCAGAATTTTTATATATTTCTCTGGTATTCTTTCTCTCTATATACATATGGAGAGGACTATATATGAGATAGATAAACACAACTTTTTTTTTTAATTGGTATCATGGTACCATGTATTTAAAACTTTTTTTGTACTATGTATTTTTAGAATAAGTTTTTATTATGCCACACGCATTCCCCAGTGTCATCCATGAATGTCTATTAAACTCCCCCCAGTGCCAGGCACTGCTCTAAATGCTGGGGACCCAGTGGTGATGGAAGCAAATGTCTCCTGGAGCTTGTATGCCAGTGGGGGAGACGACGATGGACACCGGGTGCATCTTCATTTACCTACTCGTAGTTCTCTACAGATAAACATCACTTTGCAAAGGGGCCTTCAACCGCCGCCCCACCCCCAGGGCACAGAGCACTGCCCCTCCTCCGGAGCAGCGCGCAGATCAGATCAGTGATGTGGAATGTTGACGGTGGGCCCAGGTCCTGATGGAGGGGCTCCCAGAAAGAATGAGGGACAACTGCCAACAATGGCAAACACTTAGAGCAGTTCGTGTGTTTTAAGTCATGAATTCTACAACAACCCACTAAGATGAGTTCTATTATCACACCTACTTTGTAGCCCATAAAGTGCCGGGTGCCTGGCAGGTGGGCAGGTTTCGGAGCTTTGAGGGAGAGGCAGCAAGGGCTGTAGCAGACGCTGATCACTAGCAGGGCACCCCCGCCGGCCGTTGCCTTCAGAGGTTGCTGTACCTAAGCGTCAGCCTAAACATGCTGTTGATGCTACTGCTGCTTATCTCTCATGTTTCCCCACGGAAAGCGATATAACAGGGATGCTTCTCCTGCAGCAAACCCACCCTTCCTAGAAACCCCGCAGGGCCAGGCCAAGCAGCAGAGCTTGTCCACCTGCGCCCCCTAGTGGTGGGTTGAGCTCAGCACACTCACAACCTCAGTCTGAGGTTTTCAGATGTTGAAATCTTTCACCAAGAGGAGACAGCAGAGTGATGCTTCATCACTCTTAGGGAATTTTAACTCTCATCTAGTTATTCACTAGAGTAGAGGCTAGAATGTAAATTCATTGTTGGCTGTCAGTCTGTGGGCAGGACTGGGGGACTTGATCCAGAACTCATGTGCACCAGGCACCTCAGCTGCACCAGTTCAAGGTTCAGAATTCACACTTGCAGCCCAGAGGTCAAGTACCCAGGAAACTGGCTCTCCCTGCACCATGACCTTGTGACTTGTGACCCCATGAGCTCTGTAGAACAGATGGATCTCCCTGGTGTCTCTACCTAGAGAGTCCTGGGTGCCTCTTACGGCTGGATGAAGCTTAGCGTGTGTGGGAACTCACCCCCCAAATAGATCTTCTCCAGTGACCTGAGAAATTTCACTGCGCAAGACAAAAAGCAAAACTCCCTCAAAGTGCTGACATCCCAAGGCTTCTGTGTGCCTTGGTGTCACTGATGGTCTCAGCTCCCAGTGATGCTGAAAGCCTACCTTGGAGGAGGGTGGGAGCTGAGTAAGGACAGCCTGGCCAGTGCCTGAAATGGGATTTCATTCTGGGAATGCTGGGGCTGATGGGCCTGCAATAGCAGCTCCGAGTTCAGGTGCCTGGGACCAGCCCATGCCTGGTGGTAGGGAGGGCACTCCTGTGTCTCGCCTTTACTGCTCCCGCCCTATGATCCTGCCCTTCCCAGATGCAGCCTGCCTGAGAATCCCACCCATGTGCCCTGGGAGAGGGTCCAGGGGAGGAAGGGCAACCTGGGAGCAGGATCAGAGGGAGACCCCTGTGCTAGATTGGGGAGACCTTTCAGGTGCTGACTTCTGCACTATGTAAAAGTCAACAGGACAGGGCGTGTGGGCTGGGTTATAGGACCCTAGTTAGGACTGGCAGGACTCACCCAGGATCTCCCCTCTAAATGACTTGCAACAGGTTTTTTAGCAAAATGTGATGTACACAAAGCAGGATGTTTGCTGCCTGTCAGTTCCTTTTGGGTCATGCAGGACACAGCTGGGTGCAGGACCCAGCCAGGGTTGCTGCTGAAAGGGCAAAGTTCTCTCCATCCTGATAAACGAAGCTGTGTAGAACAGGACCCTCCTCTGGGAGCAGGGGCGTGGCACCCTGTGGAGGGGCAGGAGGTAGTTGGATTCCATTCAGACAAAGCCTTGAGGCTTAGGCAGGAGTGGACAGTCCAATTGTACTGATGAGAAAACTAAGGTACCTGCGCAGAGGCAGAGAACACAGGTACCATGGGTGCTTGGTCCCAGTCCTCATTCTGTCCCCAGGGGGCTGGGAGCCCTGGCCCCTGTCATAGAAACTCCCACTTAGCTGGTCCAGACCTTCCCACTGTCCTCCAGTCCCTCATCTTTGTCAGTGGGAACCTGATCTGGTCTGGTCCTCATGACTCTGTCTCCACGTGCAGTCCATCAAAAACACCCTATACCCCCTTTCTCCATCTTCACTGCTCTCTCTGCTCGAAGTCTCCCACAACACATGGGCCTCTGGGAAATGAGCTGTCATTCCGCAGGCTGAGTGCACCGTATGTGAGTGACACCCAGAAGCCTGAGTGCTGAAGGCCCTGCTTGCCTTCCTGCTTCATCTGGGCACGTGCAAGGCTCACCTCTGCCCCTCCTCACAGGAGCCATTCTGTCCTACAGGATGCTAGCTGCCCCTGTCCCTCACACTCCATCTACAGGAAACCCCCACGTAAGGCAGGTCCCCATTTTATTTACTACAAAGCAACTTCACCGCCGCCCCTCTCTCAGGAGACAGGTCTTTATGTCCAGGAGATAGCCTTGTGGTTCTCCTGCTGCAAATGTCAGCAATGCCCACATGTGGGGCACCTTCCACAATGATCTGTTGAAAGGCGAGAGAGAGGGGTAGGGGTTTGTGTTCTTGAAATGGGGTGCAAAGCAGGGGTTCCAGAAAATAGAGAATATTCCCCACAAACCTTGGTTGGGGGATAGGAGAAGTGAATGAAACACCACTTAAGATACTTTGCAAAACAAAAAGCTAGTTAATAGCTGTGCTACCTTCCCAGGGAAAAGGTGTATATGACTTTCAGAATGTATAGTGACTTGTGACATAGCCAGAGGAGGTGGCCCACTCTGGATGTCCATGTGTCATGGAGTACTCTTGCCCTAACTGTAGATGACAGCTGAAAAAAGGTAGAAGATCTGGGGGGAACTGGCAAACGTAGCACATTTTAGGAGGGGCCAGATATGAGGTCATGTAGATAGTTCCGGGCCAGCATCTCAAATAAGAGTGGGCAGCCATGAAGGAGCAGCCGTGAGGTTTGAGAGGGTGTAGAAGGGCCACCCCACCGGCCATGCAGTCAGAAGGAAGTGGCAGCCATGAGGAAGGGGCCACGAGGAAGGAGGAGAGCCATGAGGAGAGGGTGTGAGCAGAGAGCTGTGCGGGGACCTGTCGAGCCCAGCACAGAGTGGTGTGGGGCACCTGGAATGCTGGATTGCGGCCGGGAATGCTGTAGACTTTTGCTTCTATGAAGGGCATACAGAGAAGTCACTTTCTCTTAAGAGAAGCCACTTTCTTGGGACCTGTGTTTTTCTGGACTTCACCATGATCCAGTGCAAGAGAGCATACATTTTCCTGGTCTATTACATGGAGGCTGAGGACAATGTACCCCAGCTCCTGAAGGAGAGAGCTGCCGCGAAAGGATGGCAACTCTAAAATGCATGAGTGTACATTCCAGAGGAGATGTATCCTTATGTGTTCTTAAGTGCAGCTGGATAAAGAAATGGGGAACTTCTGGGCATGCTTTTGGCTTATAGCCTGGTGGGGAACAAGGGAAGTGCTGGGTCCTCTGGGAGAACTGGGCTCCAAGCAGGAGTGCTCCCAGCCCCCCGGAGGTTGGAATCCTGTAAATAAAAACCTGTTTCCCTCAACACTAATCATTGGGTCCGGTATCAAGGCGACACGTGCATGGGCCCTGGTTTGCTCGGTTACATTCTTGCCTTGCTGTCACCGAACACCAAACCAGTGGAATTATGTGTTAGCTTTGCCTGTGCAACCTTGTGAAAGGGATTCCTCAGTTCACACCCCAAGAGTCTGGGAAGGCTGAGATCAGGATTCTTGCTGAGAAGACCCCCCACCCTGTAAATATCTGTCCTGGGGAATTGCCCAGGAAGGAACAGGCTTGCTCAGGCCAAACACACACAATGCCCAGGGGAGGAGCCATTTGGAACATCCCCAGGCCAGGCCACAAACCCCAGTGGCAAGTCAGAACACACCACGTGTGTCCATCCGTCCGCCAAGAATGCCTGGCTCCTCTGCTTGATTTGGAGCTGCCTCCCCTGCCTGGGCCTCTGAGGACTAACCCGAGGAAATCGGCATGATGTTCTGGTGCTGTTTACTTTCCAAGGCAGTGCTGGGACTGCCGATCCCTGAAGTCCCAGGGAAGCAGGGGAGGGAGGCTGAGGGCACGTGGAGACTTCTCTGCCCACCCGCAGGATCGTGACATTTCATAATACTCTGTTTTCCTCACCCTATGATCCAATTCTGGACCAGGGGACACAGCCCTCCAGCAGCAAGACCTGCCCCTTGGCGCCCAAATTATTCTGTTACAATCCGGCTCCAGCCTCTGTTTGGCATGGGTTTTCTAAATAAATAATTGGGAAATAAATGTGATTTCCCTAGTTTCTTAGATGCCCACATGTCTGTTTCAGCAGCTGGTTTTGTTTGTAAAATGCAAACTGACATTCAGCTCAGAGACATGTGATCGTATTGGGACCACTTAAGCTTTCTGCTGCCAAATACCCCTCTTGACCCCCTGTAAATGCCCCAGTCAGAGGTTCCTCAGCCCCACTCCCACTCCAGGCAAGGGCTGGTTAGCGAGCAATTAGGGATGGGCATGGGGAGATGAAAGTGAAGCCACAGACATGGTGGCCATCACTTGGGTGGGAGGGTGGGGTGGAGGGAACAGATTGGGGTGGGGATGCAGAGGATGCAGCATGTGACTTGGGGATTTGGATGGATAACATCCTTACCAGGCCCGAAGTGTGTGGGCACCAGTCACCTCACTTCCAGAGAAGGAGGTGTCCTCAGGGAGAAGGCCGGGGCCTGACTCAGCGCTTCGCTCGCATCTGTCCTGTCTGTGAAGGTCCGGGCTCCGGGGCCCCCAGAGGTCAGAGTGGAACATCTGTTTCCTTTGCCAAGGCCTCCTTTTCCCATGCAGCCCCCTGTCATTCGTGTGGGAACCAAGTGAAGGCAGTTCTGACACTGCTTCTCGATGCTTCCAGCCAATCCTTGTTCCTTTAAAATTGCTGTATGGTATTCAAGTTGCAACTGTGCATTTGGTCAGGTCTTTGCAAACCTCACACCAGCCCTTGGGAATGATCAGACAGGCCCCCAGGTGCCCCAGCTGGATGTCGGGAAGATGGCCTGAGCCCTGTCCCAGGGCTGCTTTGGCCCTCTGGGGCTTCCAGCATCCCAGGCAAGGCCTCACATGGGTTCTTGGAAAGGGCAGGATGAGTGGTCTTCGCTGACAGTCCAGAATTATGGAGAAGGGAAGGGAGCTGAGAAAGCAAAAATCATCCCGCAGCCCCTGGGCACCCCAGTATGTCTTCCCAAGCAGGTGGCACAGTGTAGTGCTGATGCCTGAGACATAGTCTGCCAGGAAGGAAAGGGACCTGAGTGGCTGACTGAAGTGGCCATGCCTCTGGGTTTCTCATACTCTCATTGCCTGCCCATCGCTTGATTGCGTCCAGGGGCCAGCTCCTGTCAGCCAAAATGATCCGCTATGGTCTTGTGCAGGTGGAGGCTTGAAACTCAGACCTGGACCCTGGGGCCGTGGCTGGTGCTGGAGCATGGGACGTCCTCTGGCCCAACCTGTGTGTGGGTACATGGGGCAGGGAAGCACCTGGCCTTTTCAGCAAGTCCTTTCTGACTCTTGGTCCCTGGTTCCTGTACAGTGCCCCGCCCCCAAGTCAGCTACTTCTTGAATCTGTCTAAGCTCTTACTCGTCTGGGATTCCATCCTATTAGATGCATATATAGGCCTATCGCATGCTGAGCTCCTTGTTTCCCGAGGAGCCATCTGCTGGACACTTGCTGACTACAGGAAGCAGGAATAAAATTGCTACCACCAGTCCTTCTTCACCAGATGACAGACGATGGCTGCTTCCTAGGGCAGCGGCAGCCCTTGTCTTATCTGGCTGAGTTTCTGGGACTCTCAGGGCCCCATGGGGCTGCCCCACCAACGAGCCCAGGAAGGAGCCCACATTTAAGCCCTGGTGGGAGGTGGGTGCTCCAGGCTCAGCGACCCCAGTGCTACCAGCAACCCTGCCTATACTTGTCCAGAGCTGTGGCATGAAAAACATCCCTAATATTAGGTGACAAGGCTGACCCTCTTTCCAGTGGCTAATCCAGTCCATTGTTTACATGGGCAGGAACTCACACACACGTGTTTATTCTCAGGGCAGGATCCGGAGCCCTCACCACAGATTTTGCTGATCACAAGGTCCGGTCTGAGGTCACTGGCAGCGCCTTCAGGCTGCGCCATGTGCCCTTCGACAAGCTCTTAATGTTTCTAACTCATTAAATCTGGAAGCATGTCCTGGCCTTCTGGCCCCACAGGGTGTTCCAGGCTCATGTTGTATTTTCCCTGCCCAGCGGAGTGCTGAATCCATCACTTCTCCAAGGACTTGGGACCCATTCAAAAGTGAAAGCTCGAAGAGAAGATTGAAATCGGAAAAGAAAATGCCAAAAGAACACTCTAAGTGGAAATCGATAAGGTGGTTAAGGCCAAGGGCAAACCCTGGGGAGTTGCTGGAACTCCACCAGGCCGGGGGTGCCCCATGCAGCTGCTCACCCACCTCGGGGAGACCTTGAGTGCACCGGGGTCCTGGGGCAGGGCCCTGGCTGAGGCCTGCAGGGAGGTGTTAGGTACTGCAGCTGGAAGGTGGGAGGAAGGAGGAGGGAGGCAAATTTCTTCATTGCAGACACCGGTGAGCCCAGCATGTGGGTGGTTCTCAAGGCTGCTCTGTGAGGTGCAAGGTGGAGTAGATGGGATGGACCCTCGCTGCTGGCTCTGCATTTTGTCTCCGTGGTAACAGGTCTGTTGGTCCTGGACTGGCTAGAGCCTCCCTCCCTTTTCTTTCCCCCAACCCCCGCTTCTTCACTGCCTCTGTGGGTTAACACTGCCCCCACCCCATCTCGCACACTTCATGACCTTTTATAGTCACAACTGGAACCAGGAGGTGCTGTTTTGTGGAAAGTCGCTTTGCCTCTGAGGCTGTGGTTCCTGCTCACCCCCAGGATGGTTTTGGGAGGTATGGGCAAGACCAGCCATGGCAGGCGCATCCTGGTGGGTCTGAGCCTGCTCGACCTCCCTTGCTGTCCCCGCATCCTCACTGCATGCTTCAGATCCATGACCAGAAGACACTGACTGACTGGTTATTGCTCACAGCAGCATCCACATTTCCTTCCCATTCTTTCCTGCTTGACACCTGGCTCTTTATGACTGGGATTAATTCCTTTCACAGTAAATCACATCTAACACTTACAAGCTCTTCAGACTATGATTCATTTGGTCCTCGTGTAAAACTTCTGGAATAAGCATTGTCATGAGGTCTATTTTGCAGATGACAGTCTGGACCATAGACAGGTCACTACAGTGGTCCAGGACACACAGCACATGAAAGGTGACCTAGCACTCCAGGCCACGGAGTCAGGGAGAGCCTGACCACTCTCTCACCGTTGAGGATGGGACTTACGTTTGTGTCTGTTTCACAGCTAAGGAAACTGAGGCAGCCTCAAGGCTTCACATCCAGGGCCTATGGAGGCATTAGTCCAGCATCCCTCAGGCATGGCCCCTGAACCCTGTTCTGAAAGATCACCCCGTCACCTCTTTACTGGGAGGTCATTCTCACCGGCAGCACAGGGCTGGGACTCAGCCCTCCTGGGTTCAGGAAGGCTTCCCAGCTCTAACAGGAGCCAAATTTCCCAAGGGAATAGGGGTGAGTCAGGTGAAGGGTATTCGGAAGGGTGCTGGGCAGTGTGGATTTCTGAGGTAAGGCAGGAGAGTGCTTTGTGTCTCCTGACACAAAGTTCAAGGTAGGAAGTTCGGAAGACCGATTCACAGTGGTGGCCAGTGCAATGATGACAGTCCTCACCCCAAGACATTCATGTCTGAGTCCCCTGTACCTGTGGCTATGTCACTTCACTGGAGAAAGGACTTTGCAGATGGGATTAAGGTAGGGCTGCCGAAATGGGAGGCTGTCCTGGATCATCCCGGTGGACCCACTGTAAACACAGGGCTCTTTGTGAAGTGGAGGCAGGAGGGGGAGGTACAGAGAGATTGGAGGGCTGCAGTACTGGATTTGAAGGTGGGGCCACAAGCCAAGGAATGTGGGTGCCTCTCCACGCTGGGAAAGGCAAGATACATGCTCTCCCCTGGGGCCTCCAGAAGGACCCGGCCCTGCAGCACCCTGACCGGAACCCAGTGAGCCCCATGCCTGACTGCTGACCTCCAAAACTGTAAGATGATGAAGTAGTGAGGTCTTAAGCTGCTAAGTCTGTGGTCACTTGTTACAGCAGCCACGGGGCACTCACATTCTCGCTGTTGGAGGGAAGTCATCTCAGTGACCCCAGTGGTTAACAAGCAGAGATCGTGCCAGTCTGGGATTCGGGGCAGAGGACCTCCAGCACCAACTTTGCCGTGCAGACTGGGCAACCACAGCCTGTGCTGCGGGGCTGCCCTGCCGACATGTCTGAGACTGCGTGCTGGCAGGCATTGTGGCCATGGCGCGGGCAGGGCTCCAGCTGTGGCCTTTAGACGTACACGGGTGCTCCCCGGGCTCACCGGGCCCTGCTCAGGACTCAGCAGGGGGTTCTGGCACCCAGGCCCAGGGACCCCACGCGTGCACCCTGGGTGGCTCTTTCTGCTTAGAACACAGGCACGTATACCCACACTGGTCCCTGACTGACTTGTATTTATTTATTTGGTTCTTAAATTGTGTCTCTTTCTCTTTTTTAATTGTCAGTTGAGGATATGCTTACTGATTTAGAGAGAGGGAGAGAGAGGGAGAGAAACATCAATTGGTTGCCTCATATGATCCCTGACTGGGGACTGAACCCTTGACCTAGGCATGGACAAACTCTCAACCTAGTCATGTGCCCTGGCTGGGAATAGAACCTGTGAACTTTTGGTTCACAGGATGGCACTCCATTTAACTGAGCCACACTGGCCAGAGCGTGTCTGTCTCTTCTAACTCTAAGCTTTTGAAAAGACCTTGAACTTGATGAAAACCCAATGTATGTGAATGGCTTTTCTCCCCAGAGCTTGGGAACTTCATGCAGGCGGGACTCCTGCATTCTTTCGTCAGCTCAGCACTACACAACTCTTGTGGACTTTAAGACAATAGTCAATTTGTGTTCGTTTTAAAAGGCACGAGGCTTTGTGACTGCTCACAATTTACAACGGTGTTTGTTACTAGCCAACCTTGGCACAGAGCTTGGCAAGGGGGAGGCACTGAGGCTGTTTACCGTCTTCTGAAGCCCTGGGAGGCAGCCCTTATCTGTGCCAGGCGCTTTGCCAGGGGCCAGCGAGCTCAGCACAGAGAAGGAAGAAGACATAAAAGTGAATACAGGTTCTCAGACTCCAGCTTCTCGCAGCTTACCAGAAGCTCTGGAGGGCATGGTTACGGTTTACCCCAAAACAGTGGTTGCCACGGGAACGAGAATGCTGGAAGCTGGACTGCCAGCAGTCACCAGTTGGCTTTTGAGAGATGGATGTCAGGGGACCCAGCCTATGGACTCTCTTCCTCATTAAAGAAGAGAAATCTTGACTTTTCTGAGAGACCTTTAAGAGGACAATTTGAAATCCAACAAAAGGAAGGGCTGGTGGAATCAGGAAGGCCCGTTCAGTCCCAAAGGCCAGCCACCCCAAGGCGCTGTTTGTCCTGGCCTCCACGGGGCCCTGTTTCGCAGCAGGGGGACAGCAGCCAAACTTTTATTGGTTAAATAGCACACGGGGGCCAAGTTTGCTAGGAGAAAAAAACAATGGCCCGGGGCCGAAGACAGAGCTGTTTTCCCCTTTTTGTCCAAGCAGCTGAAGGTCCTCAGGGCTGAGGCGCTGTGGGAAAACCGATGCCCTGGTGACCAGGCCGACCCAGGAGGCCAGACCCTAGGGAGGCAGGAGAAACGGTCCCCTCTCAGTGGCCGGGATGTCCCTGGCCCGGCTGAGACCAAAGTGTTTTGGGATCGCTTGTGCCATCAGCATCATCAGCATCAAAGGAGTCAGCTTGACTCCAACAGGGAAAAATGCCAGGCTCCTCTGAGTTGGTGGGAAGGAAGAGCTGAAAGCTAGCTTTGCCTCAAAGACGAGTCCCTGTGGCCCAGCCAGCTTCCCAAAGGGACATACTGTGACCTCACTTGTGGCAGGAATAACCCTGCCCAGGGTCATGGTAGTCTGGGTCCCATTTTTGGGTGTGGTTTTCTTCCTATTACACTTCCTTCTAGCTGGTTTCTGGAGACCTTCAGGGAGGACACCGAGCAAGTGGCACCGCATCATCAATTACTTAGGTCTGAGTTGGTTCATGTATGAATCTGTCAGGACCCATGAGACTGACCGACATCAAAGGCTGGGGGGCTGGGTGGACCAGGGGAAACAGGAGAGACTCATGGCTGGGGTCTCATGGAAGGCTGGGCCCAGGTGATGTGAAGGAAGGAAGGACGGCAGACACAGGCACCGCAGTCAGAGGCCCTCAGGAAGACATGCTAGATGTTCAGGGTCCTCCCAGGGAGCAGGCAGAGAAATTAGATTGAAAGGTCAGGTAGTGACAAGCTACTGAAGGCACTGATCAACAGATAAGAAGGAGGAAGTCCACCCAAGCTGGGAGCCTGGAAGAATTTTGGAGGAGGGCGATGCTGTGAGGAAATCTGAAGGCAGAGCCTGCTGAACTCCAAGGACTCTGCCCTGGACAGCTCCAGGAGGGATGCTGCCTTCCTGGACTGACCACAGAGAACCAGAAAAGACTGGGAGGATCTGACCCTGGGCTGTGTAGTCACTGTGGCATCATGCAATAATAGATGTGACAGATCAATGATGGGACAGAAGAGAGATCCCACAACAGACCTATTAAGGTACAGACAGTTGATTTTGGACAAGGGGGGCCAAGATCGTTCAATGAGAAAGAACAATCTTTCAACAAGGATCATTTGAATATTCATGTGCAACAAAACAAAGAAAAATCCTCAAAACCCTTACTTCACACCACATACAAAAATTAACTTGAAACAAACCATAAATCTAAGTTAAGTCTAACCCTGACTGGAGTGGCTCAGGGGGTTGGGCCTTGTCCTGCACACTGAAAAGTCACTGGTTCCATTCCCGGTCAGGGCACATGCCTTGCAGGCCAGACCCCCCGGCTGGGGGCGTGGAGAGGAAGTCAGTTGGTGTTTCTCTTGCACATACATGTTTCTCTCCCTCTTTCTCCCCCCCTTGCCCTCTCTCTAAAAATAAATAAATAAATAAAATCTTTTAAAAAGTAAATTATTGAAACTTCTAGAAGAAATATAAGATAAAACCCTAGTGACCTTTAGTTTGGGAAAGATTCCTTAAATACAACACAAAAGTTTATGTTAAAAAAAAGATCGATAAATTAAATTTCATTAATTTTAAACTTTAGCCCTTTAAAAGACACAAAAAGAAAGTGAAAAGGCAAACAACAGAATGGGAGAAAATATTTGCAAAACGTGTATCCAACAAAAGACTTTTATCTAGAATATATTTTAAAAAGTCTTACAACTCAATAAGGAGAAGACTGCCAATTCGGTTTAAAAACAGGCAAACGATTTGAAAGGACATGTCACCAAAGAAGATATATGGATGGCAAATAAGCACACGAAAAGAAGCTGAACATCATTAGTCATCAGGGAAATACAAATTAAAACCAGAAGGAGATACCACTACAAACCCACTAGAATGGCTAAAATTAAAAAGGCTGACCAGCGTGGTGTTGGCAAGGATGTGGAGCAAATGGAACTCTTGTAGACGGCTGGCGGGATTGTAAAACAATAAAACCACCTTGGAAAACAGTTTGGCAGTTTCTTAAAATATTAAACATATGAACATATGATCCAGACATTCCATTTCTAAGTATGTCCACCGAAGACTGATGCGCAAATGTTCATAACAGCTTTACTTTTTTCTTTTCTAATTGAATTTACTGGAGTGACATATGTTAATAAATTATATAGGTTTCAGGTATACAATTCTATCTCTGTATTGTATTGTATGTTCACCAACCCACGTCAAACCGCCTTCCATCTCCATTTCCCTCTGGTGATGACCATACTGTTGTCTGTGTCTATGAGTTTTTTTCTTAATCCCGTCACCATTTTCACCAAGCCCCGCAAGCCCCTCCCCTCTGACAGCTGTCAGTCTGCTTTGTATCTATGAGTCTGTTTCTAATTTGCTAGCTTATGTTGTTCATTAGATTCCACATATAAGTGTAATCATATGGTAGTTGTTTTCTCTGACTTATTTCAGTGAGCATAATACTCTCCAGGTCCACCCATGATGTCACAAAAAATAAGATTTCCTCCTTTTTAATGGCCAAGGAGTATTCCATTGTGTAAATGTATCACAAATTTTTATCCACTCATCTACTGATGAGCACTTGGGCTGCTTCTAAATCTTGACTATTGTAAATAATGTTGCAAGGAACATCTCAATTATGATAATGACTTAATCATGTATCTGTTAAAACTTACCAAAATGAATATTTTAAATATATGCATTTTTAAAGCTGAGAAATGGACAGAAAGCCCACAACAAATGACACCCAGTTGTAATGAGAAGGACTTATGTCAGTAGGATGAAAAATTATTTAATAGAGGATATGGGTCTCAGAGGGAAAGTCTCACAGGTTTAGCACAGCACTGGGGTGGTTAAATTTAAGGACAAGGGGTGGGCAGTAATTATGCCAGTGACCCATAGTCATTTCAATGCTGCTTCGGGAGTGACATAGAAAGTAACAGAACAGTCACAGTGCCCAACTTCAGAGTGACCTGCAGTTTAAGGGCACATCCACATCCACCAGCTGGGGGGCTCCCAGCAGCAGAGAGGGCGCCCCCTCCTGAGTGGTGCTTCTCTTCATCCCAGTTGCACCTCCCTTAATTAATCCTCGTCCTCTCTCACCTGGACCATTCCAGAGTCTACAGACTGCAGGACAGAGGGCCAAACTGTGTCCCACCTGCACAGTGGAATTCTACCCAGCAAGGACAGTAACTATGAAGTGAGCCTCACAGATGTAATGTTAAGGCAAGCAGCCCAACTCCAAAAAATGCACAGTTTGATCCCATCTGTACGAAGGCTCAGGACCGGTGAAAGGAGCCTTGCCCGATAAAGTTGGCATTCTGGTCTCCCCTGGGTGGGGCAAAAGGGGGCCCTGCAGGTGGGTGCTGGAATGTCCTGAATCTTTATCAGCCTTTCAGGTGGGCATGCAGTACATCCCAACAGAAATGTTTGCTCAATAAACACACAACAAACGTACAAGCTGCCTCACCGGCCTCCCTCTCTAATCGACCCCCATTCACTCAGATGACTTCTCAGCCTCCCCACCAGCTCTAAATCATCCTTCTGGTATTTTTCAGTGGTGGTTACAGTTCCCAGGCTGGCCATGGAGGCTGGCTGTGACCACCCTACACACCTCCCTCCAGGCCTGGTTAGCCCATCTGGGCATCAGCTCCTCCAGGCCACGGGCCAGTCCTCAGGGCCCATCCTGAGCATCACCTCCCTGGGATCATCCCAGGTGGGCCAGGCTGCCATGTTCATCGCCTCGGCCTTGGGGCATCTCAGGAGTGCATACCCCAGTCTGTGGCAGTTTTCAGGCCCCCCTAGTGACAAGGAGCAGAGGGGAATTTATTGTAGGTAGAGGCATGCAGTCACAGCACAGGGCTCTGTAGATGCCA
Source organism: Anoura caudifer (assembly GCA_004027475.1). Lineage (NCBI taxonomy): Eukaryota > Metazoa > Chordata > Mammalia > Chiroptera > Phyllostomidae > Anoura > Anoura caudifer. Next base: position 84,996 of record PVKU01006171.1, read on the forward strand.
CGAATGCTGACTGAGGAGTAGGGTTAGTGGCCCTGGATCCCAGCCCTAGGAGAACCCAGAGTTCCCAGGTCCTCTGGAACCAAAGGGACCCGTCGGAGAAGAGACCATGAAAAGAGGTGTGGGTGGTCACACCCGACAGGTCCATCGTAGACATCAGAGAGTGACTGGCTTCAGGAAAGAGAATGTACCACCGCCATTGTATGTATCATCTGCAGTGAATGAAAGAAAACACTATTTGTCAATAAGTATTAATCAAACAGGAGCTGTCATTTCTTTCACGTGATGGGGAAAAGCTAAGACAGGTGCCCAGGATCATTAGGAGATAAACTAGCCAGCGCTTTCCGTGGCTCCACTCTCCACTCCAAAGTGCGGACTCTTTGGAGGAAGATCAGGAATCACCTCCCCTTGACAGTTCCATACTGCCTGCGGGACACAGTCCCTTGAAGAATTTCCCTGCCAGCAGGGGAGGCAATGGAGGGGAACGGAGACTTTGCTCAGTGGACCAAGGTGACAGTATGAAGGGCGGCAGGCAGGTGGGGTAGGAGCAGAGGCTGGAATTGCTGTAGTAGCAATGACAGGCCCTCTATTAAATGACAGGATTGCCTGTATTTAATCTCCCAGGTTGCTTTGGTTCAGGTACTATTACTCCCACTTCACAGATAAGGAAACTGAGGTTCAGAGAAGGTAAGTAGGTAGCCGAGGTTAAGGTCCCAGTAGATAAATGGAGTGGCATCCAGATTCACACTTCTCAGAGTGGGGTTCTGAGCCATCAGTGTTGCCTCCAACCACCGTGCTGGGGATGCAAGTTCCCGGGCCCTCTGCGGATCTGGTGAATGGGTCCCTCCAGGGATGTCAGTGCCCTGCAAAGTGTGGAGCCCTGATTTAGAGGAGGGGGTCCCAACTGGTGCAGCACACTGAGGCCCAGCTGGCTCTGGGTCTCCTTGCCGAGCTCTGGGTCTCAGTTTATTCCTCCACTTAATATGATGGACTGTGCGTTTATGAGCCTGTGATTCTTTTCCTTGTATAAAGGATCCGTTAAGCCTGATGGGCAAACTGACCAATGATGCATCCATAGAAGGGAAGTGTTGTAGGCTCCAGCCCCTGTAAAGTGAGGTTCTTTCTAGGTCACTCCAGCTTTCCCAGGGAGCTTTCCTGGGAGAGAGGAGGCAGCCCGATGCCGCAGGGGCGTGGGAGGCACACAGCCCAACACGGGGCTGCTGGATGGGAAAGCCGCACAAATGAATGTGGCTGACATTCTGTCATGTAAGTCCACTGGGCTGACGCTGCCACCCAGCCCGGCAGGAAGAGCCCACCTCCACTCTGCTTGAGGTGGGTCAGTAGGGCAGAACTGAACCTGGCTTTCCACTGGAGGGGCACAAACTGTGTGCAGACGGCAGAGCAGTAGGTGGATGCTATTAGCCAATGACCTGCCCACTGGTGGGAGGGGTGCCAGCCTTCAGGGCATGGCAGGAAGCTGAAAGGAACGGCAGGCACGGCAACTTCTCCTGAACCGGCTGCAGACTGAGGACACGTATACTCCTGGAACATCGCCTTCTACCCTTTGTCTCCTTAACTCGGTGCTGGAATCTTCGGGCTTGTGTGGGAGGCAGGGACCAAGGGCAGAGAGTGGGCGGCAGAGAGCCAGAGGTAGGGAGGGAGGAGAGGCTGCCTCTCTGAGCCTCTTTCCTGGGTCTGTGGTGTGACTTTATCTTGCATCAGGCTGTTGGAGCCCATCAATTCTGGCTGGGACGGCCAGTGCTCGGTTCCTCTGACCTTGGCCTAAACCCCAGCCTCCCTACCAGACCACATGGACTTCTCTTGGGTGTCCCACCCTTTCCCAACCTGGACCAAAGAGTGGGGAGCATGGTGACCCAGGGAACATGAAGGTCAATGTCAGCATTCGAGGTTACTGAGGGAAACGCACCAAGAGCAAAGTGAGAAACAGACCTTCATGGGAAGCTGGGGCCGTTAGGGCTCTTGTAGGGTGCCGCCTTTGCATTTCAGGCAAGATAACACAGCTAATGAGTTGTATGGACACTGTGTGTGTGCCAGGAACATGCTAAGCACATGCACTGGTGCCCATTGGTGAGGCAAGCAGGCTTCTTGTTTCCACTTTATAGGCGAGGACACGGAGGCTGAGAGAGACTCAGTAGCCTGAGGCAGCCTCACTGCTGCTGCTGCGGACACAGGAATCACCCAGTGAGCGCCGACTCCTTGGAGCTCCTGGAGGCTCCCGCCACCGTGTGTTTCCGTTTCCTTCTTCACCTCTCAGGACTCTGCTCCAGGCGGGCACTTTCTCACCTGTCCTTCAGGCCACATGGTGTCAGTTTCCCAAGAAGCTCTGGCCCCTGGCCATGTGAAGAGGGGAGGAGTGTGCGGAGAGGAGTGTACGGAGAGGAGTGTGCGGAGAGGAATGTGCAGGCCCGCACCGCTGGGCCATGCCTGGCTCCGCATCCCACATTCAGGTCCTGCTCACCCGCACCCACCTCTGCAGATAGATAAACGTCCCGGACAGTTCACTCCATCTGCACAAACTTTCTTCTCTGCTTCAGCGCCTTTAACGAGCTCCTAAAAACGAAGACCTTCAGTCTCACATGTCAGGAATGCGATCACCTTCTCCGATGGTACGTTCTCGGTCTCAGCTGTGGTCTCGGCCAGGACCTCCCCTGCTTCACATGTCCTGGAATAGTGCTGACTACGCTTCTGGCTGGGAAGACATGACAAATAGTCACAGCTCACAAGGATAAACAAAAATTCCATTTCCCTTTTAACTGCTCTGGGCCACGCTTAGAATTATTGTTTCAAAACATCTGGAGGGACACGGAGGTTTTTCTTCCAAGAACCTCCGCAGCATTTTTGTGGGTTACCGCACAGTGTCCGGGTGCATACTTTTATCAGAAAGTGGGCCTGACATTAACATAATTCTTGTGGACTACTCTTCCCAAGGAGCCGGGGTTGCATGTGCACATTTTCAGGAGACTTGCAGGAGAATTGTCCTGGGATGCTGACAGAGTTGGACATGGAAAGTGGTTTGACCATTCAAGGCTGGTGGAGCAACCGCCTGCCGTGCAATAACCACCTAGAACCAGGGCGCCCACGGGGGCTGTTTGGCTGGTGTCAGTGCGTGTGAGCTGCACTTGGCCTCAGGAACTGGAAACTCTGGCAAATACAGACATGACCAAATCTTCTAACTTAGTCATCACTGCTTATTACTTTTGTTTGGTCTTACTGCAGCAAGAGCGACTGCTGGGCATGCATGCCCTGGGGCTCTGTTCCCCACCACAGGGTGGAGGACCATCCACAGCAGGGTTGTCTGTAGGAGGTGGGGGATGGGGTGAAGGTCCTTCTCATGAACAAGTATCTCCAGGCCCTCAAGGGGCAGGAGGAGGATGGGAGAGAAAAGGAGTCCTGAATTAAGAAATCCAGACCTTGGAAAGGGAAGGGCGGTGGAGATGGTGGGGTGGGGGGCTGGAGGATGGAGGGTCTGGAAATGGCACACACTGGAGCAAGCCTAACTTTAGGGGCTGCCCACAGAGGCCTCAAAGGTCTGCTCCAGCCACTGGAGCCGGGGAAGAGCAGCACCAGCAGCAGCGTACGCCACACATAATGGTGCCCATCCCATGAGCCCTTGCCTAAGGGTTCTGTTGGCCAGAGTCCCACCATAGCTCCAGCCTCCGCAGCAGATAGCCTGAGGCTGCAGCCATGGGCTCCAGCCAAGGAATTGATGCTCTCATTGAATAAGAACCACGGGGGCAATGCTTTCCTACATAAGTAAACGGGATGGTATTTTGTCAGCAGGACTGTGCAAGCCTCAGAAAGCCAGTGGTGACTGCTGCCACAGGATCCAAGCTCTGACCTCACCCTGGAGGTTGGAGACACAGAAAAGACACGGTAGGAATGGTCAGGTGCACTTCAGATTTCCTGTGACAGATCAGAAGGTTGTGTCTTCAATACCCCTCGGCCACTAGGGCTGATCGGGTCTCTGAAGGCCCTGATATGGAAGCTAAACAAGAACCAGGACGAGTGTAAAATGGTTTGCTCTATAAACAGAAATGATCTCGGTAACTTGCCAGTGCAAATGTAAACGTTCATTCATAAATATAACTCTTTTTTCATATATTTTATTCAGGTAAAATTCACATAGTAACAATTTTTAAGTACACAACTTGGTGGTGTTCTGTGCACTCACAGTGTTGTGCAACCACCACTTCTCCTTAGTTTTAAAACATTTTCAAAACGCTCATCCCAGAAAAACACCCAATAATCATTAAACAATTATTCCTTATTCCCTGCCTGCTGCCCCTGGCAACCACTGGTTTGTATTCTGTCTCTCTAAATTTGCATATTCTGCATATTTCATAAAGAAGGAAGCATACAACATGTGAACTTCTGGGTCTAACTTTTTCTACTAAGCAGAATGTTTTTGAAGTTCATGCAAGTTGTACCATGTATCCCGTACTTCATTCCTTTTAACAGATAAATAATATTCCATTGTACGGTTATAGTATAGTTGGTATATCCCTTTACCTATTGATGGACATTTGGGTTGTTTCCACCTTTTAACTACTATGCATAGTGTTGCTATGAACATTCACGTACAAATTTTTGTGTGGACGTATGTCTCTGTTTCTCTTGGATATGTACCTAGGAGTTGCATTGCTGGCTCATATGATAATTCTATGTATGATTTTTTTGAGGGACCACCAAACTGTTTTCCACAGGAGCTGCACCATTTTACACTCTCACCAGCAATGTGTGACTCCTATTTCTCCACATTTCTACCTTTCTCAGAAAAAATTATAGCCATTCTCATGGGTGTGAACTGGTATCTCACTGTAGGTTTGGTTTACATTTCCTTAATGACTAATAATGTTGAACATCTTTTCACGTACTTGTTGGCCATTTATATATGGCAATTTCCATTTTTTCTTTGGAGAAAAAATATGTCTATTCAAGTCACTTGCCCATTTTAAAAATTGAGTTGTTTGTCTTTATGTGGTTGAGTTATGAGTTCTTCATTCATTTAAAACAAAAATTTCAAATATTTATGAAGTCCAGTGTATCTATGTTTCTTTGTTGCCTGTGATTTTGGTGTCAAATCTAAGAATCCAGTGACATCTGGGGTCCTGAAAATGTACTCTTGTTTCCTTCTAATGGTTTTTATAAGTTTTAGCTCTTATATTTAAGTCACTGATCCATTCTGAGTTAATTTTTGTATATGGAGTGAGTGGCGATGCAGAGTCACTCCTTTGCATGGGATTATCCAGTTTTTCCAGCACCCTTTGTTGAAGAGAAAAAACTTTCAGTCTTTCTGAGTATGAATTTGATTGTGGGTTTTTTTTTTTTTTTAATGTACGAAACACTTCTCTTCAATCAACAGGCAGCAATGTTCTTGCTCAACAGGCCTGTATCATCATAGATGTCACCATGCTGTCAAAGACCCTGGACTGAATGCAGTCCCCTGGGTTATGGAAAGGGTTATGCATTGCATCTGTGCAGGAGTTGTGCAGCTTCCGGAGCACACTGCAAATCTCGTCTTCTCAAAGCACCATGTTGGAGGAATCCACCACCATAACAAACTTCACCTTCATCGGTTACGTAACCACATACCTTACAGTCCTCTCTGGGGCACAGCAGGCCCAGGTAGAGCTCCCTCTGGTCCACCAGGGCCTTCCCCATTGCAGAGATCTTCTCATCCACCACATCCAGGGACTGCAGCTTGTTCTCTGTGGGGACATTGCGGATGGAAAGAGGGTAATTCTCCTCGGTGATCACTGCCATGCACACCGCCATCTTGAGAGGCTGGGCTGGCCACCTAGTTGTGGGTTTTTTGTAAATATCTTTTATTTTTGTGAACATGCCTTCAGTTCTTAACTTGAGTGCTTTTATCATGGAAGTTTGTCAGATGCCTTTTGTACATTGAGATGACTGTGTTTTCTCCCTTTCATGCTTACTAATATTGTGTGTGACATTGATTGGTTTTCTTATGTTGAAACACTCTTGTATTTCCAGAACAAGTTCCACCTGGTCATGAGGTATAAAACTTTTCATGTACTATTGGACCTTGTTTGCTAGCATTTCATTGAGGATTTTTATCTCTGTATTCATCAGGCATATTAGTCTGTAGTTTCCTTGTGGTATCTTTGTCTTTGCTGGCCTCATAGAATGTGTTAGAAAGTGTTCCCTCTTCTATTTTTTTGTAAGAGTTTAAAAGAGTTGGTGTTAATTCTTTTTTAAAAAATGTTTGGTAGAATTTGCCATGGAAACACCTGGTTCTGGACTTTTCTTTGTTGGGAGGTTTTGATTGCAGGTCTGCTGAGGTTCTCTCTTTCTTTTGCAGTCAATTTTGGCAATTTGTGTGTTTCTAGGACTTTATCCATTTCATCCAGATTATGAAATTTGTTGGCATACTGTTGTTAGCAGTATTCTCTTTTAATCCTTTTACTTTCTGTAAGGTTGGTAGTAATGTCTTCATTTTCATTTATGTTTTTAGTTATTTACACCTTCTCTATATTTTCTTAGTATAATTAGTTTCTGATCTCTTTTTAAAGGCTTGTTAATTTGTTGATCTTTACAAAGAACCAACTTTTAGGTTTGTTGATTCTCTTTATTGTTTTGTATCCTCTGTTTCATTTCTCTCTGCTCTAATCTTTATTATTACGTTCTTGCTGGAGCTTTGTGTTTAGCTTGCTGTTCGTTTTCTAGTTCCTTAAGGTGTATGATTAGGTTGTTAATTTGAGATATTCAATTTTTTAATGTAGGTGTTTATAACTATAAATTTCCCTCTGAACACTGATTTTGCTGCATCCTAAAAATTTTCTACCTTGTGTTTCCATTTTAGTCTTTTCTAAGTATTTTCTAACTTCTATAGTGATTCTTTTTTTTGTTCCATTTGTTGTTTAAAAGCATTATTACCGGTATTTAACTTCTACATATTTGCAAATAGCCTTGTTTTCCTCCTGTTGTTGATTTCTAGTTTCATTCCATTGTGATCAGAGAAAATAGTGCATATGATATCAATTTTTAAAAATTACTGAAAGTTATTTTTGGCCTAATGTGTGGAGAATATTTTATGTACACTTGAGAAGAATGTATATACTGCTGTTGTTGGTTAGAGTATTCTTTCTATGTCTGATCTAATTGGTTTATAGTGTTATTCAAGTTTTCTATTTCCCTTCTTGATCTCTTTTGGATGTTCTGTCTGTTAGTGAAAGTGAGGGAATAATACTCTTTTTCATCTGCTCATCAACCCAATGAATTAATTCACAAGTTACATGTATGGCCAATGCAGAACATTCAGAGACCAATTATTGATGCATTTATGTAACAATGTCTGTTGCTGCCTACAATATATTACACATAAATAGGTCATACAAGTGAATAACCTATTGCACAGGCTAGTTGGCTAGAGAAGACCTGTCTACTAGTGTCCATACAACAGGAATAGGATCCTAACAGGTATAAGAGAGGTGCAGATAACTGGTGTTGCAAATTTAAAGAACTTCTGGTTAAAGAAATTTTCTGGGCTTCATCAAAAAGTTGACCTTAAACTCCAAGCAGAAGGAACAGAAACTAAGGCCAGAAGCCCAATAAATGACACTTGATTGGAGCTCACCACATGTTGTCCAGTGTTGCACCAATAGCATGGAAAGGGCAGAGTGAGAGTCCCGATGTCAAGCTTGTGGGAAGCAGAGAATGGAGAACTTTGAGGGCTGCACTATGTCATTTATTCTGAGAGTGGAGGCTCTGGGATGTGTTTTGCAGAGAAGGGCCATGGTGAGAATATGACTTATTGAGAGAACATTTGCTTTTTTGTAATCACTCAAGAAAGCAGGGAGGAATGAAGCCAGTGATAAGGCAGTTAGTTGCCATCTTCCAAGTCTTATGAATTTGTCAAAGTGGATGGGGCTGTCAGGGGGTTCTCTTCACTAGGGTGAAGGGGGAAGAAGAGTGAGAGTGAGGAGACTTCAGGATGGCAGGAGGGAGGCAGGGCAGAGCAGGTGGAAGAGGAGATGAAATGTTTCAAATGGAACAGGGAGATAGATCATTTATTCAGGAGGGAAGAGTATCAGGCTGAGAAGTGCCCCAATGTGGAGGATGAAAAGTTCTGTACTCACTTCTGAGGACAGTTTATACGCTGGTGTTGAGGAGACCAGAGTGTGAGATGTGAGATGTGAAATGGAAACCTTTCTGGCTAGCTGCACAGTTGAGGGAATGTAGGTATGAGGACAGAAAACTTGGCCAAAGCCCTTCACCGCTCCATTTGCCCTTGGCTAATTAGTCAATGCACAATGCATTAGCTCTTTCCTGGAGCAAGAGAAAAAGAAAACCCCAGAAGCATTTTAAGATGACAATGCTGCTGGCTTCCTGGTGACAGCAGCTTCTCCGGTGGCAGAGCCATCTGCTGCGGACTCAGGGCACCAAGGGGAACACTAACAGGAGGTGGGACTGCTGTACTCAAACAGTGTCCTCTGTGTGCACAAGTAAAACTGGCACTGGTCTTACCTGATAAACGCTCAACTGATTCTTAGTCCATTTCTGCCATTCCTTGGATGCACTACCTACTCTCTTCTTCCTTTGCTCCCCAGGTCTCCCCATTTCAGAACTGGGTTGACTCAGTGGCACCAACAGCCTTGGTGAGCTCTTCAGTAGCCCCCCAGGCATACAAAAGGCAGCAAGTCACATGTTCCCAGGTCCTGACCCCAGGCATCACAACTAGAGAGTACCTATGTAGTATGAATGGCAATGTACTCTTTGGCAAATAGAAGGTTCTCACCCCAGAGGTACTTAGAAACAGGGGTGGCTGAATCAGTGCCAGCAGGATAGAACCCCCTCAATAAAAGGCTAATTGTTTGTGAGAGAATTAGGTGAGTTAATCCTGCCAGCATCCACTTAGAAAAGCAGTCCTTTCACTGTTGAAGGAGTGGACACCATGAAAGAATTCATTTGTTTTCAAAAGATTAATAATTTGCCTTTGGAGAACCCAGTTACTGATCATCAGAGCAAGTTCCATAACATATTCTGAACTTAACTGGAGAATGTAGGCTGAAATTGTGTACTTACTTTGTAAAGAGCCTTCAGAAAAATCTCTAAACCCATATGAAGATTTTGGCTGCTAAGAAGAAATGTGCTGGGCCTAAAATCTACATACAAAGGCCAGACAAGCATGGGATGCTTCCGCGAAGCCTGGGAGCTACAGAGCTTGGGTACAAACTTCATGAGTGCAGGGATCTGTGTCTGTTCTTCTTGATTTGTGCCCAGGCCCAGGACTGTGCTGGCCCATAGTACGTGGGCAATGAATGCTTGTATGAATGGAAGACAGTGGTCTTGAGGTGAAACCCCCACTCAGAACAGCTGTGAGTTAAGGTCCTCATACCTTAACTAGGAATGAATAAAAGAAACACAACAACCATTTTGGAAAGCTTGCTACTATGGACTGAATAGTGCCCCTCCCCCCAGTTTCTGTATTGAAGCCCTAACCCACGATATGATGGTATCAGGGTGCCCATGGGACCTTTGGGACATAATTAGGTGAGGTCATGAGGGTGAAACCCCCATGATGGGATTAGTGTCCTTATAAAAAAAAAGACACCTGAGCTCTCTCTCTCCGTACCAGGCGAGGCCACAGGAAGAATGTGGTCATCTGAAAGCCAGCAAGAAGGCCCCGACCAGGGAACTAAACATGCCAGTACATTAAGCTGGGGCTTCCTAGACTCCAGAACTGTGAGGAATAAACTCCTGTTGCCTAAGCTGCCCAGTGCACAGTATTGTGTTATGACATCCAGAACTGGCTGAGACCTTTGCTGACCTGAGAGGCAATATTTGTGGTGTCATTGCACTGAGAGGATTGTGGTAATTTCCTTTTGCAGCACAAATGGAAACAGATTAAGCCAAATGCACCAAGAGAACCCAGGTTAGGACCAGCACTTCAAGAACTCTGGATGAAGGGTGCCTGGTAAAATGATCCATCATGCACATTTTGCAGCCAAAATTCACTTGTAGCTTTCCAAAATCCCCAAAGAGCAAGCAAACAATTGAGAGAGGACCTCCATTTCACAAATTTATAGCATTGTAAGAGTAAGCAATTGGTTAAGGAGGAGAAGAAAACTATTCTTGTTGTGACTCTCAGACTACTTTTCACAGAATTTGCTAGAAGATACTTGCTGATGACAATAATAACAGTGGAATTGCTTCCTCAGTCAGAAAGTACATCAAATAAAAAAGAACCTTGGGTTTCTCTTTAAATTGTATTTTTCTATTATCATTTAGTCCCCTTATACTCCCCGTCCCCCTCACAATTACCACCCTGCTGTCCTTGGCCATGAGTCCTTTTTCCTCGATCCCTCCACCCCCTAACCCAGCCCCCCTTAGCTGTCATCCTGCTCCCTATTTATGAGTCTGTCTCTGATTTGCTTGTTAGTTCAGTTTGTTCATTAGATTCCACATATGAGTGAAATCATATGGTACTTGTCTTTCTCTGACTGGCTTATTTCACTTAGCATAATGTTCTGCAGGTCCATGCTGTTGTAAAGAGTAAAATTTTCTTTTTTTACCTCTGAGTAGTATTCCATTATATACATGTCCCATAGTTGTTTTATCCACTCATCTACTGATGGACACTTGAACTGCTTCCAAATCTTAGCAATTGTAAATAATGCTGCAATGAACATAGGGGTGCTTGTGTTCTTTTGAATTAGTGTTTTGAGTGCCTTTGGATATATTCTCAGAAGTGGGAGCACTGAGTCAAAAGACAGATCCATTTTTAATATTTTGAGGTATCTCCATATTGCTTTGCACAGTGGCTGCACCAGTCTGCATTCCCACCAACAGTGCAAAAGGGTTCCCCTTTCTCCACATCCTCGCCAGCACTTGTTTGTTGATTTATTGATGACAGCCATTCTGACAGGTGTGAGATGGTATCTCACTGTGGTTTTAATTTGCATTTCTCTGATGATTAGTGATGTTGAACATCTTTTCAAATATCTATTGTCCATCTGTATGTCCTCTTTGGAGAAGTGTCTATTTAGGTCCTTTGTCCTGTTCTTCATTGGGTTGGTTCTTTGGGTTTTTCTTTTTTTGGTGTCAAGTTTTGTAAGTTCTTTGTAAATTTTGAATATTAACCCCTTATCAAATGTATCAACAAATATGTTCTCCCATTCTGTGGGTTGCCTTTTTATTTTGTTGATGTTTTCCTTTGCTGTGTAAAAATGTTTTAGTTTGATGTAGTCCCATTTGTTTTTGTTTGTTTGTTTGTTTCTCTTGCCTGGGGAGATATATCTGGAAAAATATTGCTACAAGCAATATCTGAGACTTTGCTGCCTATGTTTTCTTCTATGATTTTTATGGTTTCTGGACTAATATTTAAGTCTTTAAGCCATTTTGAATTTTTTCTTGTGTGTGGTGTAAGAAGGTGGTCTAGTTTCATTTTTCTGCATGTATTTGTCCAATTTTCCCAGCACCATTTATTGAATAAACTGTCTTTGGCCCACTTTATGTGCTTGCTTCTTCTGTCAAATATTAATTGATTATAAAGGTATGGGTTTATTTCTGGGCTCTCTGTTCTGTTCCATTGACATATGTGTCTGTTTTTATGCCATACGGTGTTGTTTTGATTAGTATGTCCTGATAGTATAATTTCATATTAGGTATCATGATTCCTCCAACTTTGTTCTTTCTCAGGATTGATGTTGCTATGCAGGGTATTTTGTGGTTCCATGTAAATTTTTGAAATATATGTTCTAGTTCTGTGAAATACATCATTGGAATCTTGAGAGGCATTTCGTTGAATCTGTGGATTGTTTTGGGTAGTATGGACATTTTAATGACGTTAATTCTTTCTATCCATGAACACAGTGTATGTTTCCACTTATTTGTATCTTCTTCAATATCTTCCTTCAGTGTCTTATAATTTTCTAAATACAGGTCTTTTATGTCCCTGGTTAGGTTTATTTCTAGGTATTTTATTCTTTATGAAACAATTGTGAATGGGATTGTTTTCTTAATTTCCCTTTCTGTTAGTTCATTATTAGCATATAAAAATACAACTGATTTCTGGATATTGATTTTCTATCCTGCTATTTTGCTGAATTCAATGATCAGTTCTAGTAGTTTCTTGCTGGAATCTTTGGAGTTCTCTCTATACAGTATCATGTCATCTGCAAACAAAGACAGTTTTACTTCTTACTTTCTAATTTAGATGCCTTTTATTTCTTCTTCTGGTCTGATTGCTGTGGCTAGAATTTCCAGCACTATGTTGAATAAGAGAGGTAAAAGTGTTATTCCCAGTCTTAAGGGGAATGCTTGCAGTTTTTGCCCATTGAGTATGATGCTGGCAGTGGGTTTGTCATATATGGCCTTTATTATGTTTAGGTATGTTCTCTTTATTCCCACTTTGCTGAGAGGTTTTATTATAAATGGGTGTTGAATTTTATCAAATGATTTTCCTGCATCTAAGATATGACCATGTGGTTTTTACCCTTCATTTTTTTATGTGTTTAATCCCATTTATTGATTTGTGAATGTTGTACCAACCTTGTGTTCCTGGAATAAATTCCATTTGATCATGGTGTATGATCTTTTTAATGTATTGCTTTACTCAGTTTGCTAATATTTTGTTGAAGATTTTAGCATCTATGTTGATGAGGGATATTGGCCTGTAATTTTCTTTCTTTGTAGTGTCTTTATCTGGTTTCAGAATTATAATAATGCTGGCCTTGTAAAGTGAGCTTGGGAGCTTTCCCTCCTCTTGAATTTTTTGAAATAGTTTGAGAAGGAGAGGTGTTAGTTTTTCTTAGAATTTTTGGTAAAATTCACCTGTGAAGCCATCCAACCCAGGGCTTTTGTTTGTTGGGAGTTTTTGATTACTGCTTCAATTTCACTAGTATAATCTAACTATTTGGATTCTCCGATTCTTCCTGATATCGTTTTGGTAGACTATATGTTTCTGGGAATTTATCCATTTTGTCCAAGTTGCCCCATTTTTTGGCACATAGTTGTTCATAATATTTTATTACAGTCTTTTGTATTTCTTTGGTTTCAGTTTTTTTTTTAAGATTTTATTTATTTGTTTATTTATTTATTTATTTAGAGGGGAAGGGAGGGAGAAGGAGAGGGAGAGAAACATCAATGTGTGGTTGTCTTTCACATGGCCCACACTGGGGACCTGGCCTGCAACCCAGGCATGTGCCCTGACTGGGAATCGAACTGGTGACCCTTTGGTTCACAGCCTGAGCTCAATCCACTGAGCTACACCAGCCAGGGCGCTGGTTTCAGTTTTTATTTCTCCTCTTTCATTTCTGATTTTATTTATTTGGGTCCTCTCTCTATTTTCTTGATGAGGCTCATTAAAGGCTTGTCAGTCTTGGGGGAAAAGGCAGAAAACTGTACTTGAAGAACAATTAAAATAAAAAACAAAACAAAACAAAAAAAGGTTTGTCAATCTTGTTTATCTCTTCAAAGAACAAGCTCCTGAATTCATTGATCTTTTCTACCTTTTTATTTTTTGGCAGGGGAGACTCTATTTTGTTTATGTCTGCTGTGATCTCTATCATTTCCTGCATTTTATTCACTTTGGGCTTTGTTTGTTGTTCTTTTTCAAGTTCCTTTAACTGTAAAGTTAGATTGTTTGTTTGAGCTTTTTCTTTTTCTTTTTTTTTGAGATAGGCCTATAACACTATGAATTTCTCTCTTTCCCTGTGTCCTACAAATTTTACATTGTTGTGTTCTCATCTTCATTTGTTTCAAATACCTTTTGATTTCTTTATTGACCTCATTGTGTACCCATTCATTGTATAATAACATGTGATTTAATTCCATGTCTTTGTGTGTTTTTCAGTGATCATCTTGTGACTTCCAGTTTCATAGCGTTGTAGTCACAGAAGATGCTTGATGTGACTTCAATCTTCTTAAATTTACTGAGACTTTTTTTGTGTCCTAACATGTGGTCTCTCTTAGAAAACATTCCATGTGCACATGAAAAGTGTGTAGATTTTGCTGTTTTGGGGTGAAATTCTCTGAAGATCTCAAGTAAACTCGTTTGACCTAGTGGGCTGTATAAGGCTGCTGTCTCCTTGTTGATTTTCTGTCTGGAAGATCTATCCATTGAAGTCAAAGGGGTGTTAAAATCATTGACTGTTACTGTAATTCTCTCAATCTCTCCCTTTATGTCCATCAAGATTTGCTTCACATATTTAGGTGCTCCTATGTTGGGTGCATCAACATTTATCAGGGTTACATCCTCTTGTTGGATTGTTCCCTTTATCATTATGTAGTGTCTTTTTTGTTCCTTACAATAGCCTTGGTTTTAAAGTCCATTCTGTCAAATACAAGTATTGCTACCCCAGCATTTTTTCCTTTCCATTTGCATGAGATATCTGTTTCCATCCCTTTACTTTTAGTCTGTGTGCATCTTCTGACCTGAGGTGGGTCTCTTGGAGGATATATATATATATATATATATATATATATATATATATCTTGTTTTCTTATCCATTGAGTTATCCTACATCTTTTGATTGGAGCATTTAAGCCATTTACACTCACAGTGATTATTGATAGATATGTATGTAGTACCATTTTATTGTTAGACTACTTTCCTCTGTTTTTTTTTTTTTTCTTCTCTTTTTCTTCTTCCTCTTCTTAAAGCAAGCAAGCCCTTTAACATTTGTTGCAGGACTGGATTGGTGCTAACAAATTCCTCTAGTTTTTTTCTTGTCTGGGAAGCTCCTTATTTCTCCTTCAATTTTAAATGATAGCCTTGCTGGGGAAACTAGTTTTGGTTGTAAGTCCTTGCTTTTTGTTACCTTGACTATTTCATACCATTTCCTTCTAGTCTGAAATGTTTCTGTTGAGAAATCAGATGACAGTCTAATTGGTGCTACCTTGTAAGTAAGTACTTGCTTTTCTCTTATAGTTTTTAGGATTCTCTCTTGGTCTTTAATCCTTGCCATTTTAATTAAGTCTTGGTGTAGGCATCTTTGGGTCCACCTTGTTTGGGACACTCTGAGCTTCCTGGACTTGTGTATCTTTTTCCTTCACCAGGTTAGGGAAGTTTTTGGTCATTATTTCTTCAAATAGGTTCTAGATCCCTTGCACACTCTCTTCTCCTTCTGATATTCCTGTGATGCAGATGTTGTTATACTTCATGTTGTCCCAAAAGTTTCTTAAGCTCTCATTTTTTTAAATTCTTTTCTCCTTTTGCTGCTCTGCTTGGGTGTTTTTTTCTATCTTGTCTTCCAAATTACTGTTTTGATCCTCTGCTTCATCTAACCTCTCATGTTATTCCTTCCAGTGTATTATTTATTTCAGATATTACATTCTTTAGTTCTGACTGGTTCTTTTTATGGTTTCTATGTCTTTTTTCATGCTGTTGAGTATCCTTATGATCATTAGTGTAACCTATCTGATAAATTGCTTACCTCCATTACATCTAGTTCTTCTTCTGTAGAATTCTCTTGTTCTTTCATTTGGGGTCTGTTTTTTTGCCTTCCCATTTTGGCTGCTTCTTTGTATTTATTTCTAAGTATTAGTTAGATCTCCAAAGACTCTGGTGCAGACCTATGTCAAACCTTGCCTATGACTGGCCCTGGGTAACCTATTTGGAGCTATCAGTGATCCACAGCTTGTAGCTCCTTCTGCTGGGCCTGGGTATGTGCAGAAAGAACTAGGTTGTGCACCAAGTTCAGCTTTTACCAGCACCAGGCCCATATCAGGGAGAGTCAGCTAAAGTCTCAGAACTCCTATATATCTGCCTTAGTTGTTAAACTTAATAACTGGTATAACCTCAAACTATACTCCTCAGCAGCAGGGCTTAAGCACCACAGGGTGAGACAAGAGTGATTACTATGGGTGGGGCTATTGTTTCCCCTCAGGCTGATACCATTTGAAGAGGAGTGCCCCACTTGAGAAAGATGGCTTCTCCAGAATGGGGACTGACTTAGCACAGGAATCCTGGTGGCTATTTCTTCTGTTGTCTCCCCAGAGCCACCAGCCCCAGACTATCCTCACACATCTTTAGTACACTCTGCCCTCCCTCTGCTGGAACCCAGGATAAGTGTCTGCAAATGGAATTTTGTACGTTGGCCCTTTAGAGGCTCTCTGCATCTCCAGCTGTCTCTCCCTGGTGGAGAGAAACCCCACTGCCTTTCACAGCCATATGTTATTTGGGTTCCTTTCCCCATTCTGGTGCTGTAGGCTGGTGAGCCCAGCTTGGGGCTTAGACCCCACACTTCTCAGGGAACCCCTGGCTGCTGAAATATCCATCTGGAACTTCAGCTGCCACCCATGAGAGCCTCGTTAACCCTCTTGTGCCTCCTCCCTACTCCCTACCAGTCTCATTGTGGTAATGTGGCTTCTTCCATCTGTACATGGTTATAAGGCTTCTGTCTAGCTAGTGTGCAGTTAGTTACTGAGGATGATTTTTCTGTAATTTATTTGTAATTCCAGTTTGATCCTGAGAAAGGGTTAATATAGCTTTCACCTACTTCTGCACCATGTTGGATCTCTCAGAACCTTGCTTTTTGAATCAGAGAAACTGGATTCAATTTCTAGCTTCTGAAAAATTATTTTCAACTTTGAAATTGGTTCCAGAAAAATTATGAAGATAGATTAAAGATATTTTCTGATGTTCAATTTATCAGAATATTTACCTCCCCCACATTTTTTTTAGAAAGTTACTTGAGTATGTTGTTTAGCCAAATGAAGGAGAAAATTTAAAAAGAGGAATATCTGGGATCCATAAAATAGTATGGATTCCCTTACCTCCTCCAGGAAGCCCAGCCCACCCTTCTTGGATCCAACTCAGAAGAACTGTGATGGCAAGTTCTAAAATTGTGCATCAGGTCTAGAAAGCAAATAGTGGATTGAAGCAGAATGATAGTTGACTCTAAGAGGGGCTTGTCCTGCAACAGAGGGGGCAGGGCAGGAAAGAATTACCTTGGACAGGAAAGAACTACCTGACCTAATGGTAAAAGAGAGTAGAAACTATATTAAGGGAATATAAACAAATATGAAAATACTTTTAAAAGTTAAAACTATGAGGTTAGATAAAGCAGGGGAACAGTGTTTACAGAAGGGAAAATAATCATAGTGTTTTCTTGGCTCAGCAGTAAATAATATTTACATAGTCATGAAATGTAAACACTATTTATAGACTTAACTAAAAATAGTGATACAATTATAGTTGGAATATGGAAATGGGGAAGATGGAGCTCAAATATCTATCACAGTAGAAAATAAGTAGATAATGTCTAAAACTGGTCGTTTAAGCAATAAAAGTAGAAGCATGTGATTTAGTGATATAAAAGTAAGGACCAGAAGAAACACCTATAAGTTAAAAGTGTCTGGTGTTGCAAAAAGGGAATTAAGACAGGAGGGAGACATGTAATAATTTTCAATTCCAGGTAAGCTCTTTGGTCCTATTTTATTTTATAGTGTGATTGTGTTATACCTATAAAATTATTTTAATTAAAATGTACTAAGATAAGATAAATTCTAAAAATGAAATAAAAACCTTCTGGTTCTACCACCAGTAGTTTAGCTTCTTTGGGCACTAGAGTCCTCAACTATACAGGTAAATTTCATTCTCACTTGGCAAGAAGAGCTCCTTGAAGATGAGGGAGATGCTGAAGCCAATAGTGAGCACCAGCTTCAAAGACTCTTGATTAAGGCAATCCTTGTGCCAAAAAACAAGCTTGACTATGTTCTCGTGCCAGGAAAGTCCATTTTAAATACAATCTGTTGTAATATGACTTACTCATCCCCTTTCTGCCCCTATTAGCTTCAAATAGGTAGTAATATGTTCTAGGCTATAGGCTTGCATCTTTGTTAATTGTGAAACTCAACCCTTCTGGCAGGGACCTAACCCTGTGTTCATTCTGCCTCATCAGAATTCCTAATTTTCCAGGGAATTCCTTGCATCACGGCCTCCCTGAGCTCCAAAAGGGCAAAGCTACCCAGCAAGGCAGCTTAGAAAAAGGCAAGGTTCACCTAAACTTTAAAATGAGGACATGGGAAATTTCCTCTTGCAGTTTTTCTTCTTTTTAAAAAACAAGCATCATTTTCCAAAGGGAATGTGTGCCCCTCTCCTCTCACCTCCTCCAGAAAGCCAGCCAGCAACTTTCAGGGCCAGCTTATAGGAAATGCGAACACATTGAATCATCTAAAAATCACAAAGCAAAATAAAAAACCAGCAGAACAGGGAAAATATTTGCAATAGATATAACACAAAAGATTGAAACTTATATTACAGCGTTTGCATCTAGTGACACACTTGTGTGCAAAATCACTGTGTAGGGAGTTTGGAACACAAAGAAATACACCCAAACTGGGGTTAACTGAGTGGGGAAGGATGAGATCCTACAAGTGCATCACATGGGGACAAATAAAGATAAGCAGAAGATTTTCACTAATAGCTGAGGAAATGCAAATTAAAACAGATACTGCTCAATTTCCATTCAATGTCTTAAAATGTGAACTTGAGGCCAGGAAGCTGAGGCAAATGTGTAAGCAGGAGATGGCAGAAAAGTGAATAACCTCTGGGGAAGCAATTGATAAAATGTACAGAAGAATATGAAAAAGTCATGCCTTTTGACCCAGTAAACCCATAGGGAACTAATTCAATGGATGAATGATAAAGTTATCTATATGCAGGCAAATGTAAAATAGGGAGACTTCTTGTCAAGATGGTGGCACAAGTAAACACGGCTTGTCTCTTGGCACAACCACATCAAAATTACAACTAAAATATAGAAAAATCATCACTTAGAACCATCAGAAATTGAGTTGAATGGAAGTCTGACAACTATGGAATTAAAGAAACCACATTCAGGACTCTGGCCAAGATGGAAGTGTAGGTGGACACACTGTGCCTCCTCTCACAACCAAGATTAAGGACAACAAAAATATAGAACAAAAAAACCCCCAACCAGAACAGATAGAAAATTGAATTGTATGGAAGTCTGACAATGATTCACCCAGACCGGTAAGAGAGGCAGAGTTGGCGGCCAGCGGAGTCCACGGCCGGTGGAGAGGGGTTGTGGCAGGAGAAGGTGGTGGCTGGTGGTCCTGGGCACGCAGTCGATGGTTGGCACACCTCAGGTGCACAGGTGGCGGTTGCCAAACACAAGGAGGCAACGAGCAGACCAAGAGGGGTGCACACAGCAGCTGACTGCCGACACACATTCGCGCTCAGATAAACCAGGCTAAAATGGGCAGCAAGACAGACTGCGAGACTCAGGGCTCAGTGCTGGGTAGTGAAGCCTGGAGGCACCAATTGAAAACACTTGCAGGGGCTGAGGTGCTGGGAGGGAGTCCCAGCCTCACAGGAGAGTTTATTGGGGAGATCCACAGGGTCCTGGAGCATGCGCAGGCCCACCATGCAGAGGTCAGCACCAGAAGGCCCCAATTTGCTTGGGGAAAGTGGCTGAAGGGACTGGAATCTGAGAGAGAATGGAGCAAGCGCCATTGTTCCCTCTCAGACCCTGCCCCCACATACAGCGTCACAACCCAGTGACTGGGTTGCCCCACCCTGGTGAACACCTAAGGCTCCGCCCCTCACTATGTAACAGCTGCAACCAGACCAAAAAACAGAAAACCAAAATTAAAATGGCTCAAGGGAGAACAGATCAAAGCCCCAGAGCCAATTCATCTAAGTGACCAAGAGATAGCCAACCTATCAGGTGCACAGTTCAAAGCCCTGGTGATCAGGATGCTCACAGAATTGGTTGATTTTGCTCACAAGTTAGATGAACAAATGAAGGCTACAATAAGTAAAATAAAGGAAAATGCATAGGGAACCAATAGTGATGGGAGGAAAACTGGAACTCAAATCAATGGAGTGGACCAGAAGGAAGAAACAACCAAACAGAAAAGAATGAAGAAACAAGAATTCAAAAAATGAGGAGACGCCTAGGAACATCCAGGATATCTTTAAACATCCCAACATCTGAATTATAGGGGTATCAGAAAGGGAAGAGGAAGAGCAACAAGAGGAAAACTTATTTGAACAAATAATTAAGGAGAACTTCCCCAATCTAGCAAAGGAAATAGATGTCCAGGAAGTCCAGGAAGCTCAGAGAGTCCCAAAGAAGGTGGACCCAAGGAAGAACACACCAAGGCACATCATAATTACATTAGCCAAGATTAAAATGAAGGAGAGAATTCTAGAAGCAGCAAGGGATAAGGGGACAGTCACCTACAAAGGAGTTCCCATCAGACTGTCAGCTGGTTTCTCAAAAGAGACCTTCCAGGCAAGAAGGGGCTGGAAAGAGGTATTCCAAGTCATGAAAGTCAAGGACCTACATCCAAGATTGCTCTATCCAGTGAAGCTTTCATTTAGAATGGAAGGGAAGATAAAATGCTTCTCAGATAAGGTCAAGTTAAAGGAGTTCATCATCACCAAGCCCTTATTATATGAAATGTTAAAGGGACTTACCTAAGAAAAAGAAGATAAAAGTAGGACAGTAAAAAGACAGCAAACTCACAGATATGAACAACCACACCTAAAAGAAAAGCCAACTAAGCAAACACCTAGAACAGGAACAGAAACACAGAAATGGAGATCACATGGAGGGTTAGCAACAGGGGAGTGGGAGGAGGAAAGAGGGGGAAAAGGTACAGAGAATGGGTAGCATAGACCGTGGGTAGAAAATAGACGGGGGAGGGCAAGAATAGTGTGGGAAAAATAGAAGCTGAAGAACTTATGAAACATTGACATGAACTAAAGGGGGGAATGTGGGTGGGAGGGGGTGTGCAGGGTGGAGGGGAAAGATGGGGGAGAAATGGGACAACTGTAATAGCATAATCAATAAAATATAATTAAAAAATAAACTAATAAAAGTAAATAATATCAGAAAAAAATAAACCACACCCATATAGACTGGTATGAGGGGCGCACATGCAGAATGGGGCTGGTCCCTCACCCACATCTGGTGGATGAAAATTTAGGAGGGCTATCTCAGTAGTAGGACTCCTCGGTCCCGGCCCAACAACAGGCCCCCCAGCCCAGGGTTCCAATGCCAGGAAGAGAAGCCCCCACAATTTCTAGTTACAAAGCCCAGCAGAGAATGAGTTGGTGGAAGACACTGCGGAAGCCCCAAGAAATTTCTCTTAAAGAACCCACATACTGACTCACCTACACAGACTTACTTCCTCTGGGCTTCCACTACAGGGTGGCAACTTGAGGGGCACCAGTGGCATAAAGAGAGGAACTAAAGTATCTTGCATCAAGGTGAGCAGAGGCCATTGTCCCTTTTCTGAACCCTCCTCCACAGAGCCAGCAAGCTGGTGCCATATCTGAGATTCCATTAACCTGGCTGACACTCTTTGATCTGCCTTGGAGATCCCTAGAGACTCCATCCCACCTGACTTATGGGCCCACCCAAGCTGTTTTTCCATATAAATGGCTGGTTTTTGGCTCCTAAATCCTATCAAACAAGCAATAGTTGGCTTCAGTGAGCCCTTGGCCTGCGTACCTCTTGCTTAGTGATCCAGACCTAGCATTAGCAGCAGGCAGCCTAGATTCACAGCTTGGCTTCACCTGGGAATCTCCAAGCCCAGCACAAGTAGCAGCCTTCTCAGATTGCCTTATAGCTCAGGCAGGTGGCCCTGGGCAAAACACAGGTGGGGTTGATTTTGGCCTGGACCACCCAGGAAACTACAGAGTGGTGGGGGTGGGGGCATTGCCTGAGGGAGGTGGGGCTTCTTGGTGGAGGGGGTCAAAGGGAGGAAAATCAGGACAACTGTAATAGCATTATCAATAAAATATAATTAAAAAAGAAATAATAACCTAAAAAATAGGGATAAAGGAATTCAGTAAATCAAAATATTATTTTTGTTTTGCTATTATCATTGACAAATGGAATATATAAATGTGTAAATAAAACAATATCTGAAAAAATCAGGACAATAAATAATGTATGGCCAATATTGAACTTGTGTTAATATATGTATACGTATGGTTAAACATAAAAGAGAAAAGGAGGAGTCAAATTATATAAGGCAGGTAAAAAAAGGGAACAACATTTGTGCCTTCAGTATTTTAATAATAAATGAAATGATCCTGTTTATTAAATTATATGGTGTGGTATCTGACATACGAGCTAGTTAATAGCCCCATTTTTTAGAAGAGGAAACTTGCAGCTCAGACCACAAGGGAATAAGCCAGAGGAAAGATTCAAAGTCATAGCTCAGCGCCTGTCCAATTCACCAAGGGCAGAAACACACAGACGTCTTCAGACTCCTCAGATGAGACCCGGTCTCTGCCTCTGGAGCTTTATGTCTCTGTTTATTAAAGCCTCACTCACCCCTAATGAGTGTCCTGAATTGTCACCTCTGCAGCAAAAACTGACCTTCCTTTTTTAAAAAAAAAATATATTTTATTGATTATGCTACTACAGTTGTCCCATTTCTCCCCCACCATTCCCCTCCCCCTGCACACCTCCCCCCACCCACATTCCCCCCTTTAGTTCATGTGCATGTGTCATAAGTTCTTTAGTTTCTACTTTTCCCACAGTATTCTTGACCTCCCCTTTCCTATTTTCTACCCACCGTCTATGCTACTTATTCTCTGGACCTTTTGCCCCCTCTCCTCCTCCCACTCCCCTGTTGCTAACCCTCCATGTGATCTCCGTTTCTGTGTTTCTGCTCCTGTTCTAGGTGTTTGCTTAGCTGGCTTTTCTTTTAGGTGTGGTTGTTCATATCTGTGAGTTTGCTGTCTTTTTACTGTCCTACTTTTATCTTCTTTTTCTTAGGTAAGTCCCTTTAACATTTCATATAATAAGGACTTGGTGATGATGAACTCCTTTAACTTGACCTTATCTGAGAAGCACTTTATCTGCCTTTCCATTCTAAATGAAAGCTTTGCTGGATAGAGCAATCTTGGATGTAGGTCCTTGACTTTCATGACTTGGAATACTTCTTTCCAGCCCCTTCTTGCTTGTAAGTTTTCTTTTGAGAAATCAGCTGACAGTCTGATGGGATCTCCTTTGTAAGCAACTGTCCCCTTATCTCTAGCTGTTTCTAGAATTCTCTCCTTCATTTTAATGTTGGCTAATGTAATTATGATGTGCCTTGGTGTGTTCCTCCTTGAAGACTGACCTTCTAACTGTGCCATCCTCCAGGGGGAGAGAGGAGGAGAGAACAAGAAACAGAGCAGTATGCGGGGGGCTCTGCCCGTTCTGCACCAGGAGGCTCTTGCTTAACCCCTGGTGCCCACTCCCCTGCCCTCTCTCTGCAGTGGGGTCGCACCCTGAGAACCGGGAGGTGGACAGGAGATGGACAGGGTGTGGACAGGGAAGCCACCTCTAGCATCTCTCCCTGCTCTTTCCTCTGTCTCACCAGGCCCTGCCACCTGCATTGCCCATGTCTCCCTCACAGTAGGAATAAACCCTGCACCTTCCTATGATTTAATAGTCAGTAAATATCTGTTGTGTTAAATCCCATACCCACCCAAGAATAAAGACAACAACAAAATTTCAGGTAGATTTTCGGCCCAAACAGGTCTTCTTTTGGTAAGCTCCATCGGCAGACCAACCAACCACTGGCCCGAGCAGTGACTGTTGCACAGAGTTGGCCAAATAGGGACCTTAACACTGGTCCCTAAGTGGCAGGCTGTCCAGAGTGGGGCTGCAAAGGATGCAGGCTGCTGCTGCTGCAGGAGGGGCTGGCTGGCTTCCTGGAGGAGGTGAGAAGAGAGGGGTGCATACTCTATTTGGAAAATGATGTGCATGTATGTTTTAAAAAGAAAAAAAAAAAACTATAGGAGGAAACCTCCTGTGTCCTCATTTTGAAGTTGAGGCAGACATTGCCTTTTCCTAAGCTGCCTTGCTGGGTAACTTTGCCCTTTACGAGTCAGGAGCTTAGGGGCAGGCAGCGATGCAGGGGATTCCCTGGAGAATTGAGAATTCTGATGAAGCAGAGGGAGCACAGCGTTAGGGACCTGC